>CM061548.1:335983414-336175914 GCA_030864215.1 Capsicum pubescens | reverse complement strand
AATTATAATATATTCAAAACGTGATATTATTTTTAGTACCTAATCTATATCTATATATATTATAAAGTAGAGGACGAAGCATCAGAAGAAGTCAAGTGACAGCACAATAGAAAGCCACGTGATATTTTTAGGACAAGATTATAAATATTGTAATAAATATTTTAAATTAAAAGATTAAATATTTGAATTTAAAATATATTATCATTTTAAAAAAAAACATTATCTTAATAAATAAAAAATCATAATTGAAGAGTTCTAATAGACTCTTACTTTTTCAAACCTATATCTTATAAAATTTAAATATTATATATATATATATATATATATAAGATTTATATACATAATAATAATAATAATAATAATAATAATAATAATAATATATTATTATTATTTGCATAAAAATAATAAGTAATAAATAATAGTTGTAATAGTATACAAGAAGTAGTACTTTCAATTTGAAAAAGAAAACGTAATTGCATATATTATTTGCATAAGAATAATAAGTAATAAATAATAGTAGTAATAGTACACAGATTATAGTGCTTTTAATTTGAAAAAAAAAAACATAATTACAGTCACAAGTAGTAGTAGTAAATAATAAATAAATAATAGTAGTTGTCTTAAATAAATTCTAGCTATATATGGAGAGTATCTTTATTACGGAGAAAGATATATTTGGATTTTAAAAATAATATATTTTTAATAAGTTTTCTAGGAATGAATGGAGGCTTTTTATTTGGCAGATTAACATGTGTTATATTTGAATGTGTCTGTTGGACAATAAAATTCTCGAGATTGAAAATAAATAATCAAGACAAGAAAAATATTGCAACAATCAATTTATTGATTTCAATGCGAGTGTTACAATCTCTATGATTCCTCTGATTCGCCTTTTCAACTATAAATTTAAAGGCTTCGAGCTTGATCTTGAACTTGAACTTGAACTTGACGGATTTGATCTTGACTTGTGCTTGAATCCAAGGGCTTGGTAGCTTGTTCTTGAATCTTGCGGTCTTGATCTTGAACTTGAGCTTGATTTGCGGGTTTGATGAGCTTGATGAACTCTTGATCTTGAAATCTTGAGCTTGTTCTTGAATTTGTAGAGAAATCTGTTGCTTTGATCCACGAGCTCTCCCTTGATTCTTGTTAAACTTGTTGGTTCCTTTTCTGAATTATGAGACCCCTATTTATAGTTGTAGAAAGTTATGGTAAACATGAACTTCCTTTGACCAATAAGATTTAAGTGACATGATATTTCTTATGGGCTTTTAATTTACTGCATCATTTTGACACGTGGCGTGGTCCCATTGGCTCATTCACTTGACTTGGCATGCCACGTCATTTGACATGTGACATCAAATTAGGCGTCTAGCATATGATGACATCTTGGACTTGCTAAAGTGGGCTCAGTCATTTGTAGCCCAAATTAATATGATGGCATCTTGAGCTTGATAAAGTGGGCTAATCATTTTTAACCCAAATTAATGGACTAGCTCAATTAAAAGAATTGGACCTTAATTAAACCCACACATATTTGAATTTAAACAATTAATCTAATTACATTAATCCACAATATTTATTTGAGATTAGTATATTTTAATTTTAATATTATCCAAATTTTGTACAGATAAAATTTTATTACTTATAAAGTGCCCCTACTTTAATACTTGTCAAAATATTTAAATATTCAAAGACTAGTCTTGAAGTGCCCATTTATAATTTAATTGGGATCAATAAGCTTTACTGCATACATGTGAATCGTGCCATGCTTAGGATTGTATGCAGCACGAAAAAAATGTTTTCTAGAAAACCATGATGACTATTTATATTTTAATGCTCCCCTATAATTTTGGAGAACATAATCTCAGCAGCCACCTTTCTTTTTCTTTTAAATTTACCTTACTAATTATAAGCATTTTTATATAGGAAATCATCATGCCTTAAAGATGTGCACTTTCAAAAAATCATTTCGTTAATCATTATGTCTCCTTCCCCATCATATACTTAATACCGTAAAGGCCAATTATTTCTTCCACTAATCACGTGCTAGTGATTATCTTTTAAACCATGCAGACGTAATAAGATAATTTCCGTAAGGTTTAGGATCTGCATATCACCGCTTCAACAGGTTGTGTTTGAGTAAAATTTGTATTCTGCTGCAGCCGCCTTTACTAGTCCTAGAATCTTAGTTGGATTATATTAGTCCCTTTTGACTCAAACTAGGAATCTTAACATTCACCGCCTCTATACACCTATAAATACCCCATGCTATTTATTGTTTGCATCATATTCTGTAGCATTCTCGGCAGCAACCTTGTGGTGGATTGAAATCAATAGCAAGGTAATTTCTTTTCCTCTTATTGATTTTTTTTTTTTTTAACATCTTGTGCACGACTTATATTTCTCGCTCAAATAACATCTTCCATGCAAAGACGATAACCACATGGTGCGAAGGGATAACTACTCGTTTTCGCCATAAGAAAGGTAATTTTATGGCAAAGGTAAAAGGTAACTTCACGGTAGTCTTATGGCAAAGGTAAAAGGTAAAGGTAACTTCACGGTAGTCTTGTGGCAAAGGTAAAAGGTAAAGGTAACTTCACGGTAGTCTTATGGCAAAGGTAAAAGGTAAAGGTAACTTCACGGTAGTCTTGTGGCATGTAGAGATGGCCACTCGTCCCCGCCATAAGAAAGGTGACTTTATGGTAATTTATGGCGCATAGGGATGACTACTCGTACCTGCCATAAGAAAGGTAAAAGGTAACTTTATGTTAATCTTATGGCGCATCGGGATGACTACTCATCCCCGCCATAAAAAAAGGTAACTTTGTGGTAATCTTACGGCGCATAGGGACGGCTTATTCGTCCCTGTCATAAAAAAAGGTAACCTTATGGTAATCTTATGGCGCATAGGGATGGATACTCGTCCCCGCCATAAGAAAAGGTAATTTCATGAAGATTGGAAGGTAAACTCAAGAAGGTTATGAAGGATTTAAAGACTTCAAATTATAGATCAAAGAACCCGATGACTCCAACTTTCAAACTATGAAAGCTTCAATATGGCAGACTTGAAGACTTCAACTTATAGTCGCAGAGCATCTGAAGACTTCAACTATCAGACATCGTGAACTTGCAGGCTCCAATATGGTAACTTGAAAGGTTCAACATGAAGACTTAGTGAATTTAAAGACTTCAACTTATATGCATAAGTCATTTCAAGACTTCAACTATCAGACTTAGTGAACTTGAAGGCTCCAATATGGTAACTGAAAGGCTCCAACATGAAGACTTGGTGAATTTAAAGACTTCAACTTATATGCATAATTCATTTGAAGACTTCAACTATCAGACTTAGTGAACTTGAAGGCTCCAATATGGTAACTTGAAAGCTCTAACATGACTTAGTGAATTTGAAGACTTCAACTTATATCCAAGAAACTTATACTTGATAGGGATTTGCCCCCCATTGAGTCACCAACACTTGGTACCAAGTCTGAAGATTGATAATGGTAAAGGTCTTTTGAAGACTGAATTTTTTATATGAGGGGGAACATGTATTTTTTTTCTACACTCATGCAACTGAGATTAGAATAAAATTTCAAGCGCCTACGTACCTCAATGAAGAGGATCAAGTCACAACGTAGTTCTGGGGTGAGTGTTTTTTTTTTTTAGACGTTCACAGTTTATACTCTTGTGGGCCAGGAATGGACATGCAGTTTATACTCGTGCCTTAAGGAGTGTCATATTCCTTCAAGGATAGTACTTCTTCAAGAAATTGGCATTGATGGGGCCAATCCCCACGCCATCTGCATCGACAAGCTTATAAGCACCATTTGAATATGCCTCTTGTACAACATATGGTCCATCCCACTTTAGGGTGAATTTTCTCCCAGACTTATGAGAAGTGATAATGGGTCTTCTTACTGCAAGGACTTGATCTCCATATTGGAAGCACCTCAAGCGAACCCTTTTGTTGAAAGAACGAGATAGTCGGGCTTGGTAACATTCAAGATTTTGTTGATCCTCCAGCCTCTTCTCATCAAGAGCTTCTAACTCCGCAAGACGCAACTTAGCATTTTCTTCATCGGTGAGCCCTTCTTGAATAGCCAGTCTCAAAGAAGGTATTTGACGCTCAAGTGGCAGGACTGCTTCAACTCCAAAAGCAAGTGAGTATGGAGTTTCTTGCGTCGGTGTACGGTAAGTTGTCCTATACGCCCATAAAGCTTCTTCCATTCGCTCATGCCAGTCTCGTTTGGATTTGGAGATGACTTTCTTCAGCAAGTTGCATAAAGTCTTATTGAACGCTTCGGCTAGACCATTGGCGGCAGCATGGTACATAGAAGACTTGCGCTGCTTGAAACCAAAGAGATCACAAATTTTGTTCATCATCTTATTATCAAATGGCTTTTCATTGTCAGTTATTATGTACTGAGGAATTCCAAAGCGGTAGACGATATTCACTTGGATGAAGTTTGCAACATTTACTTTCTTTACTTCCTTGAGAGCAACAGCTTCAGCCCATTTTGAGAAGTAATCTATCGCGGCCAAGATGTATAGGTGTCCACCAGAAGATTTTGGTAGTGGACCAACAACATCCATTCCCCAAGCATTGAATGGCCAAGATGCTACAGTTGGATGTAATACCTCTGGAGGTTAATGTATGAAATTTGCATGGAATTGGAAAGCTTTGCATCTTCTAGCATAGTCCAAACAATCTTTCATCATCATTGGCCAATAATATCCCATCCTCTTAATTTGAAAATGAAGCTTCGACCCAGACTGATGTGATCCACAAACTCCCGAGTGCGCTTCTTGCAAGGCTTGGATTGCTTCTTCCTCTGCCAGACACCGTAAGAGTACTCCTTCAAATGATCTTCGATACAGTGTGTCTTTGTAGTAAAGGAAGCAAAGTGCACGACGACGAATGTCAATTTTTCTCCTTGGATCTTCTGGAAGTATCCCATAACACAAGTAGTCGATAATAGGTTGTCGCCAATCTTCCTTTACAGCTTCGGAAATGGCGATAAGGTATTCAACCTTACCTTTTATGTCCTCATCCTCATTTGATGGCGGTACTACCCATTCTTGACGGATAGTAACTCGTGTCTGATTTGGAAGAGTTAGAGTTGAGGCCAAAGCAGCTAGGGCATCAGCTTGCTTATTTTCTTTCCTTGGCACATGCTGGAGGGTTACTTCTCCAAGTTATCCCATCAACTTTCGTGCATAATCATGATATGGTCTTAACTCAGGCTTCCTTACTTCATAACTTCCCAACAGCTGCTTCATCACTAATTGGGAGTCACCAAAAACTTGTAATTGCAGTTGCTTCATGTCGACAGCCATCTCTAGCCCGAGTATGAGCACTTGATACTCGGCAACATTATTGGAGCAATGATTCGTCAAGGTAAAAGAGTAGGGGATGACCTCTTCTTGTGGAGTGACAAACACTACGCTAGCACCAACTCCATCTCGATGTGCAGCACTATCAAAGTACATCTTCCATGGGGATCTAACTTCAACAGCCATTGCATCTTCATCAGGAAGTTCATCGCTCAGTTCCCAGTCATCAGGTATTGGGTGATCTGCCAAGAAGTAAGACAATGCTTGTCCTTTTACAGCCTTTTGGGGGATGTACACGATCTCAAACTGCTGAAATTGGAGGTACCACCTTGCAAGTCGGTCACTGAGGAATGGTTTCGACATCACAAACTTGATGGGATTTGCCTTGGACACAAGACGAACAACGTGAGATTGAAAGTAGTGTTTCATCTTTTGGATAGAGAAAGCCAATGCCAGACATAACTTTTTGATCGGAGAATATTTCAGCTTATTTGGTGTCATCATTCTGCTCAAATAGTACAGAGATTTTTCTTTGCCTTCACTATTTTCTTGAGCCAATAGTACTCCGACTGACCTTTCTTGTGTCGCGATATAGAGTATCAGTGGTTTCCCAGGTATGGGTGCCACAAGAACTGGTGGCTTCATTAAGTATGATTTGATACTCTCAAAGGCATTACAACAAGCTTGGTCCCATTTGAAGGGAGTGTCCTTCTTCATGAGATGGCTAAATGGTTGACATTTTCCGGCCAAGTTTGAGATGAACCTCCTTAAATATGCTAGCCTTCCTTGAAGGCTTTTTAACTCATGAATGTTTCGAGGCTCGGGCATCATTAAAATTGCATCAACCTTGTCTTGATCAATTTCAATTCCTTGTTGTCACACAATGAAGCCAAGAAACTTTACGGAAGTAACTCCGAAGGCACACTTCAATGGATTCATCCTAAGTTGATATCTTCGAAGTAACTCGAACACCATTCTTAGATATTTTAAGTAGTCATCTCTCTTTCTTGACTTCACCACTAGATCATCCACGTAGTATTCAATATTCTTGTGGAGTAGGCTGTCAAAGATGTTTTGCATAGACCTTTGATAAGTGGCGCCAGTGTTCTTCAAACCAAAAGGCATCACCTTGTAGCAATAAAGACCTTTGGGCGTACGAAATGCAGTGAGCTCTTCATCTTTTGGCGCCATGCGGATTTGGCTATAACCGGATGAACCATCCATGAAGGACATTGCCTCATAACCAGTGGTGGCATCAATCATCAACTCTGGTATGGGGATTGGGAAATCATCCTTAGGACATGCATTATTGAGATCTCAAAAGTCAACACAAACTCGAATTTTGCCATTCTTCTTCTATACTGGAACAATACTTGAAATCCACATGGGATATTTAACTTCACGAATAAAGCCAGCGTCAATGAGTTTGTTAACTTCATTTTCAATCAGTGGTACCAACTCTGTCCTAAAGCGCCTTTGAGCTTGCTTAACAGGACGAGTACCATTCTTGACCGCCAACTAATGGACCACTACTTTCAGAACTAAGCCAGGCATTTTCTTATAACTCCAAGCGAAGAAATCCATATATTCTTTGAGTATATTCATATACGCGATTTCTTCCTCCATCTCTAGAAAAGCACTCAAGTAAGTTGGTCTTGGGTCTTCATCAGTTCCAAGGTTAACTTCTTTCAAGGGATCTATTGTGGCCTTCATTCCTTCTTCAAGTTGAGATGAAGCATCTTTAGCATCTTCCTCCTCTTGAGGATCATCTTCGTTGATGGATATGTGGTGACACCAGAAAGTATCTTCCATCTCTTCATCAATCTTCATTTGAGATGAGGCCTCATTCTTATTCTGGTTCGTAACATGATATGAGGAGCCAACACTTTCTTCATCTTCCGCACGTTCCCTGGTATAAATCATAGTATCAAACTTTTTTTTAATACCTTGTTGCATGAAACTACCAGTTTCGTCTGTCGCTTCATTCTAGAAGGAATCAAACTTTGGAAATCTTTCTGAATCTTAGGCGAGGAGTGCACTGTCATATTTTGATGACTTCTCCGACGCTTGTTACTTCTCTTCTTATTTAGAGGACCCAACCTCTCAAATACAGAAGTTCTTTCAGTTGATTCTCCAAGTCTGTCAAAGACAGAAGGATTTTTGTTGGATGCGGTAGACTCCTCTTCTACAGTGATGTAGTTACTAACTGCCCTTCTTATGGAGATGCAAATTAGATACGGTTGTGTGTATCCTAGGCCTTCATGTGCCTGCCTTATTGTACCTTCCGATGGAAGTTTACCTAACTTGATGGCTCATTAGGATTATGTCCAGCCTTTACAAATAACTTGTATGCATTTAGGTCGAAGCCCTCTTTTGTCCACTTAGTAGGGAGTGTTATATCTTGGGGCGGATTTTGAGCCACAGTTAGCCTTGAGGATGGATTTATCATGTCAATATTCCTAATAGGTAAAGTTATCCCATTTAGCACATTATCTTGGGCATCAGATGGGTGATATTTCTTTTTCTTTACCTTTGGCACGAAGCGAAAAACAAGAGTTGCCTTCTTTTTCATAGGAGCGACGCTTTTTTTATTTGAAGTGGAGAGAGGCTTCTTGGTGGAGACCTTTTCAATAGTCACCAGGGCCTTCTTGGCTGCAAGATCATCACACTTGGTATTGGTGACATCATCAACCCTTTTCTCATCCACAATATGTTTCTTTAAGTAGAATTTTGCATCGGTAAAATGTGACTCAGCTTCAGTGAATGGCTTGCCATCGACAACTATTTTTCTTTCCACTCCGCCAAAAGTTATAGAGATTTAATGAGAACTGGACGTCTCATCGTCGAAGATCTTCTTCTCTTTTGCCAGTTGTATGACTTTATCTTTAAAGACAAAGCACTTTTCCAGAGGATGACTTACGATTCTATGATATTTACAATAATTAGGGTCATTGGTCCTTCCATCTTCGTTGGGACGCATTATCTCTGGGAGTTCAATGAGCTTATGCTCAAGGAGTTCATCGAAAATCTCAGCAACATCAGAATCAAGGAAGGGATATTTTTTTTCTTGCATCTCCTTTAAAGTTTTCTGATTCGGACGTGCTCCAAAAGTTTTCTTCACACTTTTCTTATTGCTTACCTTTGTGGTGACCTTCACAGGAGACACATCAACATTCATGGACTCCTTATTCTCATTTTTGGGAACAAACTTTCCCCATCTTTTGGGTTCCTGCTTTTTCTTTCCCCTTCGAGGGGCATGAATAGGCGCTCCTTCCTTTCCAGCAGAAGAAATGCTCAACTTCATGTCGTGAGCACGAGTATCTAACTCTTCAAAGGATTTTGGTTTAATTCCTTGCAAGATGTAGAGAAGCCCCCAGTGCATTCCTTGGACGCACATCTCTATTGCAGAAACTTCACTGAGCCTATCTTTGCAGTTTAGACTCGAATTTCTCCATCGATTGATGAAGTTGATAACTGGCTCATCCTTTCTTTGCCGAGTATTTGTGAGCTCTATCATGCTCATTGTGCGCCTTGTGCTATAAAACCAATTTAGGAACTCGTGTTCCAATTGCTCCCAACTATCGATAGAGTTAGGGTCGAGGTTCGTATACCAATCAAAGGTATTTCCCTTTAGGGAACGAACAAACTATTTGACAAGATAGTCACCGTAAGTTCTAGTATTATTACATGTCTCAACAAAGTGTGCGACATGTTGCTTCGGATTACATTTGCCCTCAAATTATTAAAATTTGGGAGGTTGATAGCCGGCAGGCATTTTGAGGCTATCTATTCTCGCAGTGTAGAGCTTGGAATATGCAAGGGAAGACTTGGTGACAACATCATACTTGTCTTTGAGGGTCCCTTCAATAAATTTCCTCAATTGCCCAATCGGTATCATTCCTTCAGCAGAAACTTTCACCTCTTTAGTCGGTGGTGTTTGTTTTATAGGATTTTCTATCTCATGAACCTCTGGAGCTTTTCACGGTGCATGGCTAGATTCTTCGTCTATCAAGACTTCCATCCTATTTACTATCTTATCAATCCTAGCTTCTTGGTTCTGAACATAGTTGGTCTGGCCTTCAATTGCCTTTGTCAGATTCGTAAGCTGCTCCTCCATAGATGAGGCATCAGTTACCATTGCTTGCATGATCACCGGAGACGTCGGAGAGTAACATGGATTATCGTATATGTTGATCTTTGAAGTGCTTAACTTATACGGTGTAAGTGGAGATAACTCATTTGTTGAACGACCATCGCTCTTTGCGCCGGAGTATTTGGAACCAGAATGCTCAAGTAGAGCAAGAGTCTTCTTAAGCGATTCCGCGACACTGCTTCCTCCTTCCGAAGCACTTGTATTGGACATTGTTCCTTTTGGGGTTGAAGATCCAAAAATTAGAGTTGGCGCGGATGACACTAGATATGTTTTTTTATCCTAGCAAGCCTGTCTTGCTCCTCGTGACAGCTCCTAAACTCCCAAAAGTAACACCAAGGATGCTTTACACTTCGGCAGAGAACCTTGAATCAGCAGCCTTGGAAGCAGTTGATTGAGAGTTGATCTTCTAGGAAGTCATTTCAGCGTTCTTAATCTTTAAAGTCTGAAAAGTTGAGATGAGAGTTAGAGATTGTCCCACTGGGCCTGCCAGAATCTGTTGGACAATAAAATTCTCGAGACCGAAAATAAATAATCGAGACAAGAAAAATACTGAAACAATCAATTTATTGATTTCAATGTGAGTGTTACAATCTCTATGATTCCTCTGATTCTTCTTTTCAACTATAAATTCAAGGGCTTCGAGCTTGATCTTGAACTTTAACTTAAAATTGACGGATTTGATCTTGACTTATCCTTGAATCCAAGGGCTTGGTAGCTTGTTCTTGAATCTTGTGGTCTTGATCTTGAACTTGAGCTTGATTTGTGGGTTTGATGAGCTTGATCTCAACTTGTACTTGAATTCAAGGGTCTTTGAGCTTGTTCTTGAATCTTGAAGTCTTGATCTTGAAGCTTGAACTTGTTCTTGAACCTTGAACTCTTGATCTTGAAATCTTGAGCTTGTTCTTGAACCTTGAACTCTTGATCTTGAAATCTTGAGCTTGTTCTTGAATTTGTAGAGAAATCTGTTGCTTTGATCCACGAGCTCTTCCTTGATTCTTGTTAAACTTGTTGGTCTCTTTTCTGAATTATGAGGCCCCTATTTATAGTTGTAGGAAGTAGAGAGTCATGGTAAACATGAACTTCCTTTGACCAATCAGATTTAAGTGACATGACATTTCTTATGGACTTTTAATTTACTGCATCATTTTGACACGTGGCGTGGTTCCATTGGCTCATTCACTTGACTTGACATGCCACGTTATTTGACATGTGGCATCAAATTGGGCCTCTAGCATATGATGACATCTTGGGCTTGCTAAAGTGGGTTCAGTCATTTGTAGCCCAAATTAATATTATGGCATCTTGGGCTTGATAAAGTGGGCTAATCATTTTTAACGCAAATTAATGGACTAGCTCAATTAAAAGAATTGGACTTTAATTAAACCCACACATATTTGTATTTAAACAATTAATCCAATTACATTAATCCATAATATTTATTTGGGATTAGTATATTTTAATTTTAATATTATCCGAATTTTGTACGGATAAAATTTTATTGCTTACAGTGTCTTATACAAAAAGGATAATGTGTTTTAACAGAAATTAGATATATCTACATTTTTAAATTTGAATTGATAAGAATATCTCCCATGTTAATGTTTTTTCAAACTCAAAATTTAAGATATAAGATAATTATGATATTTAAAATTCTATCTTTTCTAACAAATTAATATCACATTCAATTTTGAATTTGAACAATTTTTAATTTTCATGAAAATTTAATTTTATAATGTCTTATATATATAGACCCCTTCTGTGACACATATACCAATGTCAATTTTTTTCTTCTTTTTTATTAATAATCATTTTTAAATTTGAATTTTATTTATCTCGAGAGAATTTTCTATAATCGTTATTCGCAGAGGTATTAATTAATCTGATTTGTTTATCTTAATAATAATTTATTGTATAGATTCAACATAACAATAATAGAAATTTTTATTCTCATATTAGTAATAATAAAATTATTTTATGTCCCTGCTTATTCTTTTTATTCTGAATATCACCATGATAGTAGTCTATAAAACTAAAGACATATCTTTGTGACTTCTATTTTAACATCTCCTTTTTGTCTTAAATAATTTCTACAATCGATAAGAAGATTATAGTTTAATTATTGTCATCAGTTTTCTTTGAGCAACTATCAAGGTATGTTGTTCATGCTTAATTTAATTTTTTAATTATTTTATACTGTTATTTATTGTTCCAAATATATCTATCATGGATAAAAAGATTCTAGGTAATGCTTATCAGATTCTTTGAGTAACTACCAATATATTCTTTATGGTTAATTTAATTTTTTTATTATTTTATTATTATTTATAATTAATACTATATTTATCCTTTGAAATAGATATACCTATCACGGATAAATTATTTTATAGATAATGCTCATCAATTTCTCTGGATAACTATCAAGTTGCATTGTTCATGCGTATTTTTTTTATTTTTTTTTTTTTGTTATGCTATCACAGAAAAAGGATTAATGATTCTAATTATGTTTGTAGGAACATATAAAGACGATGTTATATCTTTCTTTTTTTTTCCCAACTTTTAAATTTACATTAATTTAGAATAATGAGTGCTATCTTTTTTTTTTTTTTGCTTAAAGTATAATGAGTGTTATCAACGTTTTATCTACATGCGCACTCTAGTATTTTGAGTTTCCTAGCGAACTATATGAATTGAAGTGAATTTTCTTGCGAATTATATGAATTGAAGTGTGAACATGGTGAAGAAATAAGATTTTATAACTTATTTGAAAAGGTTAAATATAAAAATAAAAAATAACGGATTGATAATCTTCATTAATCTCTTTGGTTTTCTTTAGTTTATTCAAATGGAAATTGATCTAATCGGTTGCAAAATATTTCTTGACTCAAACTAACAAGTATATAAATTACAAGATGGATATATAGGGTTGCATTTTCAAAATTTGTATTCTTTGTTTTGGATAATATAAACTAAATTAATAAATAAAAAAAATAAGGATAGATCAGATACAATTGAAATGAGTTTCTTTAATCATCTTATTTCTAGATTACAATTATAGCAATTTACTAGACAACTTCAAGCAATTGTGGATCCAACCTCCAAAAATCATGCTTAAAAGTTGTTAAATGTTTATAACAAAATGACAATATCCTGATTTCTATTTCTAATTTGGATGAGATTAAATTTCTTACATAATTAAAATTATATTTTTTGAATTTTAATAATAAAAGAATATTGTTTAATGGAATAAAAGTATAATAAGAAAAATAAATATAAAAGTCTAAAACTTTATATTCATTTAAATAATATTAAAAGATGATAATAGAAATGACATAAGTGGGAAAAAATAGTTTTTAAAGAATACGTGGAAAATAAATAACAAATTAATGATACGTATATAAAAAAAAAATATAGAGAAGTATTTTTTGTGTAAAGGTATAAATGAATAAGATTTATCTGAATTTGGGTTGAGAAAATCTCTTAAATTACTGAAAAAATCATCCTATATGAATAAGATTATGTTACTAGAATCTTACTAAATAAGATAAAGTAACAATAATTAAACACCGAAAAAATTCAAGAAACATATTTAAAATGTTATTAAATAGTTGGATTTATATAATTTAATTTTGTGTTAGGTGTATTGCATTAGAAAGTAAGATCTAATTAAATATTTATCAACTCAAAATATTTGAATGTTTTTGGATAAATATAATCACAATTGCAATTCAATCATCAAGTACTATATTTTATTAATTTTTAATATTTAATAAAAAATATATAGATATAATCACATTTGTAATTTTATTCCACAAGTACTATACTTTATTCATTTATAATATTTTATAAGAAAATATATAATTTAAATTCATAGATAGGTAATATCAACAATTAAAACTAAAATTCAATAAATAATACTGAAAATAAAATATAAGTAGTTCAAAAAACTTATTTAAATTATAGGTAAAATATTAACTAAAAATATTATAGTAAACAACTCCGTACAAGATGATAAAACAAGTGCATAAAAATTGTTACAATATTGAAGAGTCCTAAATAAACTCTAAATATTTAACAATTATTTTATTATATATTTGAATTTTAAAATAATAATACTTTAAAAGAAAAACAAAAGATTTTTATTAGCTTAAACCTAGCAATCATAGTTGAAGAGTCCTAAATAAACTCTAACTATTTAATAATTATTTTATTATATATTTGAATTTGAAAATAATAATACTTTAAAAGAAAAAATAAAAGGTTTTTATTAGCTTAAACCTAGCAATCATAGTTGAAGAGTCCTAAACAAACTCTAACTATTTAATAATTATTTTATTATGTATTTGAATTTGAAAATAATAATACTTTAAAGAAAAACAAAAGATTTTTATTAGCTTAAACATAGCAATCATAGTTGAAGAGTCCTAAACAAACTCTACCTATTTAATAATTATTTTATTATGTATTTGAATTTAAAAATAATAATACTTTAAAAGAAAAATAAAAGATTTTTATTAGCTTAAACCTAACAATCACAGTTGAAGATTCCTAGATAAACTCTAACTATTTATATAGTAGTAGTAGTATTTAACAGAAAAAAAATTTTAATAAAAGATAATAATAATAATAATAATAATAATAACAACAACAACAACAATAAACTATAATATTTGTAGTAGTAACAGTAGAAGACATGTAGTAATAATTTTTTTAATTTAGAAAAAAAATGTTGCGATAGTAGTAGTAGTTTTTATAATAATAATAATAATAATAATAATAATAATAATAGAAAATAATTTATTTAATTTATTTTGAAGGATTCTTGTGGTCGGATATATATATATATATATATTATATATATAGAGAGAGAGAGAGAAAGAGAGAGAGGGGCCTCCTCACCGGCGACGGTCGCCGTCAATTCACCTCTTCCGGCGAACATATCACCAAATCCACCGTAGCGACTTTTAACTTGGAGCGATCTTGCTTCTCCGGTGTAACTGTCGACCACCGCCTCCCTCCATTCTCCTTCTCCAGACAGCTCCAAGTCTATCCACCAACACCAACAGCCGTCGTTGATTGACCCACACCAATAACCGCCATTGCCGCCTCAATAACCGACACCACCGGTCACCACCAGTCGTGAACCAAAAACACCGAACGTCTCTGTCTTCTCTATCTCCAACCAAATTTAATCGAAGAACATTGAAGTTCGTAACGGATTCATAGAATCTAACCCAATTATCACTGCTAATTGTCACTGCTATCGCTGGCGGGAATAGGGTTTTCGTCGGCTCGACTCCGGCGATGGTATTAGTGTGCATCACAGGATGACACAGGTTGGTACGACAGCAGGTGCCCAGATTCTGGTAATACATAAGAGACGTACGACGACATTCAGGCAACGCACCGGCGGCATTATTCTGGTGAATCTATTCCGACAACTAATTTCGACATCAAATTGCCGAAACCCAGCAGTAGCACGCAAGAGGAGAGGACTTGGCACACACGAGTATCCCGGTGACCTCTAAACTTTGATATTTAGTTCCTTATTTCAGTCTAGCTTCGTCATATTTTTCTGTTTCTTGTGATTTAGTTGTGACTGGTTGTGTTGTTCTTGGTTGATTATCTTATTTGTGGGTGATGATTTACTTGTTCATTTTTGTATTTCATAATAGTGTTACTTGTTTATTCTACTTGCTTGATTACTGTTACCTGGCTTACTAGTATAGCTACTTATTGTGGTAGTATAGTTTCCATTATTGATTGTTGGTTATCAAAACTTGCGTTGTATTATTGGTTTTGTTGCTTTCTATATATTATTGGTTTTCTTATCCCCTTTGTTGTCTCTTTTCATTTTTTTTTCATCTTTCTTCCCCTATTTGCATAGTAGTTGTGGTTGGCAATGGAAGACTAGGGTCATGTCATAGGTCGGGGTCGGGGTTAGGTGGTGTTGGGTCTTGGTCCAGGCTAGGATCGCATTTGGGGTTAGAGGAAAGGGGTAGTAAGGTAAGGTGGGATAAGGGAGCATCTAGGTTGCGAGTTGGGTCTTGGAACATAGGAACTTTACAGGGTAAGTCTATAGATCTGGTGAAGATTCTTAGAAAAAGGAGGGTTAGTATAGCATGTGTCCAGGAAACTAAATGGGTAGGAACTAAGACGAGAGATGTGGATGGATATAAGTTGTGGTATTCGGGTAGCGTACGACATAGAAATGGGGTAGGTATCTTAGTAGATGAATAACTTAGGGAGCAGGTGATGGAGGTTAAGAGAGTTAGCGATAGGTTCATGTCTAATAAGTTGGTCATTGGAGGGTCTACGGTGAACGTTATTAGTGCCTACGCCCCGCAAATAGGTTTGGATGAGGAGGAAAAGGACTTTTGGGAGGTTTTAGATGAGGTGGTGAGTAGCATCCCGAGTACTGAGAGGCTTGTCATAAGTGGGGATTTCAATGGCATATTGTGTCTTTGTCGGGAGGTTATGATGATGTGCATAGCGCTTTTGGTTTTGGGGAGCGGAATGAAGGAGGAGCTTCTCTTTTGGATTTTTCTAGGTCTTTTGGGTTGTGGATAGCGAATTCGAGCTTTCCGAAGAAGGAGGATCACCTTATCACATTTCGTAGTTCAGTGGCCAAGGCTCAGATAGACTTTTTGCTCCTTAGGAAGGGTAACAGAGCATTGTGTAAAGACTGTAAAGTAATACCTAACAAAAATCTTTCGACTCGACATAGGTTGTTGGTGATGGACTTGGCTATCAAGAAGGGCAAAAAGACGAGGGGTGTGGAGGCTCGACCCAGAATTAAGTGGGGTAGCTTGACTTTGGATAGTGCTTTGGAAATGGGGAAGAAGTTGAGGAGTAGGGGGGCTGGGGAAAGTAAAAGGGATGTGGATAGTATGTCACGACCCGAGTTGAGACCCTGGCCGTGATGGGCATCCCAAATCATAAAGGTCCAGACGCCCCTTTCCCTTTGGCGATCATGCACAACCCTCATACAATTAAAAGAAATGCGGAAGAAAATATAATACGAAATCATGGTCAATCTCATAAATCAACTAAACAGTTCAAAAAGGAAATTCTTAACAATTAAAACCCATGACACCCGTCTGCGAAATCTCTAACAATCCAAGAACATCCATATCTCTAAAACAAAACTAGGACAAGGCCCCTAGTCGAACCATGAATAAAAATAAGCTAACAATGACCATAAATCGGGCCTTCCGAAATAAAGGAGGCTCACCAGCTGCAACTTCAGACAAACAAACCTACTGCTTAGCGGGACCTCGGGACTGTGCCTCAGATCCTGAAATATAGGGTGTCAATACAATTGCACTGGTATGTGAAATAACTCAAAATAACATGTTTTTATACAAAATAAATGAGAGCATTTATCAAAACATTACACGTAGTTATGTAAAACACATGGGCATTATTTAAAATCTTCAAATCCTTCCCTTGAAATCATGACTCATACTTTATCTTAATTCTGAGATAGATGGTACACATTACATTTCTACAATCCCACTGGCTATATGGAATCCGTCCTTAACTCGGCGGCCAAGCCCCCAATCTAAGTATGCCGCTTGAATTAGGGTCCTAATTTCTATTCTAGTATACCAGAGTCTCAAGGACAAGTATACATTGGCATTAGACAATCATATCACCCGAGTCGGCAAACTCGATTTCTGGTGATGATCCCTTACACTCAAACGCTTTCTTCGGGTAACTATCTACCTCTCTTTAGGCCCAATTTTAGTTCTTTAAAACCATTCTTCATACATTCAAAACATTCATCATTTATTCTATTAAGGGCATACTATCATCGGGTATCGTCATACCCTGACTTGCAAGTCTATATCATGCCAAATTCACAACCCCTCGTATTCAAAACATGCATATGACCACCCAAGATTTACAATATCATAATAGAGTTATTACTTTGAAGTCTCAAGAAAGATTAGACATTTTTCATCTATTTGCAAGATTTGAAACATATGGTGGTCATGTCAATTTAGTCAAACACATGCAATTCTTTCCTTTTTAAACAATAATGTAGTTGTAGTAAGAAACTCCCTCTCATCACGTATAAACCATGTCAAACACCATGATATTTAGAAGATCACTTTCAAATCCCAAAACATGCATTCCAAACCATTCATAATGAATATGTAAACTTTACTTCGCAACAAAAGAGGAAATTCATACACATGCTCTTGATAAATCTTATAAATTACACAAAATCACACACACACACACACACACACACACATATATATATATATATATATAGTTTTAACTCAATTTCCATGAAAATTGATTCAATACATATATACTTTAATCAAAACGATACCATGATGCATACATTTTTAAGACAATATATAATGCTTCATTGTAAATCATAGTTGGGACTTTTTAATCTTGATAAAACACTTAAACTTGTGCCCGAGGTTTTTAGAGTAGTCCCACCTACCTTAATTGCAAAGAATCACGAAGAAATTTTAAAAAGATTTGACCTTTAGGTTCGATTTCCCAAACCCAAGTTGTTTTCTCCTCTTGTGTTCTTGAAAGATGAATTAGGGATCTTGAGAGAGTTCAAACGTTACTAATACGCTTAATTTCATTTAAGGATGATTAGGGATGGAATTTGGGTGAGAAAATATGACTAAAGTGCCTCTAGACCCTTTAGGAATTGAAATAATGAATAAAACCACTTTAGATTCGCGTTAGGTTTCGTGTCGGGGTGCAGTCGACGCGATGCGTCAAGATCGCGTTGGCTTACTGCCTCACACAGAAAATGCCATAACTTTTCGCTCGGTTATTGGATTTAGGCAAAATTGGTATCGTTGGAAAGCTAATTCAATTATATACAATTTGGTAGGTCTTAAGATAAAAAATTCTATGTGTATCGAAAGTTATACATATTCAAAGTAGAACCTGGTAGAATCAAATATCAAACTTTGGATGAACGAATGACTCTTATCTCATCTTTGCTCCAAGTGTTTTTTATGAACACTTTTCACCTCATAATCACCTCATACACTAGGATAAGGATCATGAAACATGAATTTAAATATAAACCATGGAATTAGAGCTTATGCACGTAGGAATAACGGTTCATTTTCTAGCTTGAAAATGTTGGGTGTTACATAGTATGTGGGAGACGAATTCTAGTTATATTAGAGAGACTGCTAAAGAGGTGTTGGGTGTCTCGAGAGGTCAATCGAGTAAGCATCGAGGAGACTGGTGGTGGAATGAAGAAGTTAAGAGGAAGGTGGAGTCTAAGAATGCGGCTTATGCTAAGTTGGTAGAGAGCAAGGATGATGAGGAAAGGCAAACCAATAAGGAGGAGTATAAGGCTGCTAGAAGAGAGGCCAAAGTAGAAGTTACGGCGGCTAAGACAACAGCTTTTGAGAGTTTGCATGCAGTGTTAGAGGAGAAATGAAGGGATAAGAAGTTGTATAGGTTTGCCAAGCCAGGGAGCGGAGGGATCGTGACCTTGACCAAGTAAAGTGCACTAAGGGAAAAGATGGTACAGTGTTGGTTGAGGATGCCCTTATTAGGGAGAGGGGGTAGTCCTACTTTCATATATTTTTGAACGATGAGGGAGACAAAGATTTCGTATTGAGAGACTTAGAGAAATCTGAGGAGTGTCGCGATTATGGTTATTGTAGGGGTATCAAGGTTGAGAAGGTCAAGGGGACTATTTGCAGGATGCGGTGGGGTAGGGCAACGGGGCCAGACGAGATACCAGTGGATTTTTGGAAGAGCACTGGCGGGGCAGGCTTGGAGTGGTTAAGAAGGTTATCTAACATCATTTTAAGGATAGAAAAGATGCCGAAAGCGTGGAGGTAGAGTACGATGGTTCCTTTATATAAGAACAAGGGAGATATTTAGAGTTGCAATAACTATAGAGGCATTAAGTTGTCGAGTCATACTATGAAGGTTTTGGGAAAGGGTGGTAGAGTTGATGCTGAGAAGGATAGTGAATATCTCTGAGAATCAGTTTCATTTCATGCCAGGTCGCTCGACCACTGACGCTATTCACCTCGTGAGGAGATTAGTGGAGCAATTTTGGGAGAGGAAGAAGGATTTGCACATGGTGTTTATCGATCTAGAGAAGGCAAATGATAGGGTTCTGAGGGAGATTCTGTAGAGGTGCTTGGAGTCTAGAGGGGTGCCCATGGTGTACACTGGGTCAATCTAGTACATGTATGATGGGGCAAAGACTCGTGTGAGGACGGTAGGTGGGGATTCAGAGCACTTTTTGGTTCTGGTAAGTTTGCACTAGGGATCAACTCTTAGCCCATTTTTATTTGCCTTGGTGATGGATGTTTTGACGTGACATATTCAAAGGTAGATGCCTTGATGTATGTTATTTGCAGATGATGTGGTACTAATTGATGAGAATCGGGGAGGAGTTAATGATAAGTTAGAGATTTGGAGACAACGCTTGAGTCTAAAGGATTTCAGTTGAGTAGAACCAAGATGGAGTACTTTTAGTATAATTTTAGTGAGGTGGAGCAGGAGGATAGAGTGGTGGTGAAGCTGGACTCACAGGTCATTCAGAAGAGGAAGAGTTTCAAGTATCTGGGGGTCTATGATTCAGGGTAATGGCGAGATTGACGAGGATATCACGCATCATATTGGGGTAGGGTGGTTGAAATGGAGGCTCGCTTCGAGAGTCTTATGTGATAAGAAGGTTTCCCCGAAGCTTAAAGGTAAGTTTTATAGAGTGGCAGTCTAGCCATCTATGTTGTATGGAGCAAAATATTGGCCAGTTAAGAGCTCCCAATCTAACAATTGAAGGTGGTAGAGATGTGAATGTTGCGATGGATGTGTGGACATACCAGGAAAGATAGGGTGAGGAATGAGATTATTTGGGAGAAGTTGGGAGTTGCTTCGGTGGAGGATAAGATACGAGAAGTGAGGTTACGTTGGTTCAGGAATGTGATGAAGAGGGGATCGTATGCTCCAGTGCAGAGGTGTGAGACACTATCTATGGATGGTTTTAGGTAGGGTAGAGGTAGACCGAAGAAATATTGGAGGGAGGTGATTAGGCATGATGGAGCAATTACAACTTACGGAGGACATGACCCTTGATAGAAAGGTGTGGAGGACGCGAATTAGGGTAGAGGTTTAGGGGGTGGGAGTGCGTCAGTAACAATAAAAAACGTTCTTTTGTGTCTGTAGTTTTTATTCGTGATATTGTGTGATGTCTATGTTTTCGGGTAGATAGTTCTTATCTTGTGGTTGTAGTATTATATTGTTGCTAGCGGTGTTAGTTTATTTTGCACTTAGCTTTTGTATTTGTTATACTTTTATTCGATTCTAAGTCGGGGTCTATCGGAAACAACCTCTCTACTTCACCTGAGGTAGTGGTATGGCCTGCGTACACTCTACCCTCCTTAGACCTCACTATGTGGGAATTCACTGAGTATGTTGTTGTTGTTGTAATAATAATAATAATAATAATAATAGGTTATTGAAGAGAAAATCTTATTATTATTATTATTTAGAAAAATAATATTTGAATGTGAAAAATAATAGGTTTTTAGATTTAAAAAATAACATGTTTTTATTAGCTTTAAACTAGAAAATCATGTGTGGAAAGTAGTAAATACATAAATTTATACTTTTAAAATGCTATAAAATATATTTATACATTAAATATAAAATAATAATTTTAAAAATTATCATTATTATCTCATTAATTTCAAATATTTATCTCAATTCAAATATATAGATAAAATAACTACGTATTACACTTGAAAAAAGGAAGGATAAGAAAGACTAATAAACTAGATAATTATGATAGTATTTGAATTTTAATTTAAATGAAAGTTGAATTCATGAATTCATTTAATGCATTTTTTTAATTCTTCATATTTTAAAAACTATTTTTGATTTAACATTTTTCTTTTTTATATGCAGAAAGAATATGTCATTTTTTAACATCATCTTCCTCCATTAATGTTCAAGGTACACAACTTTAATCAATCTGTATTTCCTTTAATTTGTAAAAGTCAATCTTTTGATATTTTTGAACAATGTATATACATGCATTACATACTTTATTGTGTACTAAATTATCTGAAATTATAATATGTAGATGTTCATGGTGTCATCACAAATAATATTTAGTTCTACAAAAGAGTATTGTTAATTCTTTTCGATTTGATAAATATTTTTTTACAAAAATACTATTATTTATACATAATATTTTCTATTTACCGAAAAAAAAAAATTCAAGATTTTGTGCACCATCATTCTTATCTTTTATCATCGAGTTTTTTTAATGATTTTATGAATGTGTTCATTATGAAGGAATATAGTTCCTGAAAAATATTTTTTAAGAAAATAAATTATTTCTTACTTATATTTTTTGTTAGTGACACAAATAAAAAATATTTTCCTAAAAGCATATATGTATTCTAATACAAAAAAATAAAAATAAATAGTGACAAAGATATGAATATGATCGGAGTGAATTGGAATAAATGAAAATGGTTTAAGGGGGTGGTCTAGGTGGGTGAAGGGTAGGGGGTAGTGAATGTAGGTTTAGTTGGGTGTGATAGGAAAAAAATTTCTTAAAAAATATAAATTAAAGAGTTTAAAATTCTTTTGGGGTTAGAAATTTTTTAACTTTTCTTCTAAAATTATTTTTTTAGAAAGGGGGGAGGGGGAGGGGAGAGGTTTCGTGTTTAGGTGGATGGTGTTAAGAAAAAAAAGTCTTTTTTTAAAAAATAAAATAAATAATAGATGTTAGGAGGAGTCAGGAGGCGAGTTGGGGGTAGGGGGTTAGGTAGGGCAAGAAAAAAAACTTAAAAGTTTAAAAAAAATAAAATAAAAATTGGGGGAGTGAGGGAGTGGATGATTTTTAGAGTGGTATGGTAGATTTTAATTAAATTTATTTAGAAGATATAAGAATACGTACAGAGACTTGCTTAATAGCGAAAGAAGGAAATTTCGTTAGAACGGGGGCTGCTCTCTCACACTTCCAAATAAAAGACTTAAAAATATTAATGATAAAATCAAACAATGAAAAAATTATGAGCAATTAAACTTTATTTGAAAATTTAAAAAGATATTAAATTATATGTGCTTTGTTTATTGATTTGAGAGTGGTAAAATTTAAATTTTGAAATTAAAGTTTTTGTAATTGATATAATTAAGTGTTTTGAAATTAAATTGAAAGATAAAATCTTTTTTTTTTAAATATAGCTAGTTGTTGAAGTTGAATTGATAGATTAAAATAAAAAAATAAAAATGTGAAATGAAGGTAAGGATTGTAATTACATGTTTAAATTTATTAAAAATATAAAGGTAAAAGTCCAAAAACAAAATTAATAATTATTTAATATTAAATAATTTATTATATTTAAAATTCAAGAGGAGGCGGGGGTGGAGATGGTTAGGGTTAGATTTGTTATTTTTTCTAAATTATTTTTTTATTGATAAATAATATGATATTTAAATTTTTTGAAGGTAATATGATTTAGCATGCTGGAACGAGATATGTCAATATAAAATAATTAAAAATATTATTTTAATACTATTCATGCATCGCACGGGTATGTATACTAGTATATTATAAAGCAGAGGACGAAACACAAGAAGAAGCCAAGTAGCAGTGTAAGAATAAGTCACTTGGCAATTTTAAGACAAGATTAATAGAGTAGTGTAATAAAATTTTTGAATTAAAAGCCAAAGATATTTGAATTTGAAAATATTTGATTTCTTTTTAAAAAATTATCATTAGCTTGAAATTAGGAACCTAATATTGAAGAGTTCTAAATGAACTCTTACTATTCATAAATGCATACTTTTAAATGTTATAAAATATATTTAAATATTATATAAAAGATAATAATATAAATATTAACAACAACAAAAATAGTAGCGGTAATAGTAGTTGTTTTAATTTTAGTAGCAGTAGAAACTTAATTTTTTTAAAAAAGAAACGTTGTGGTGGATTATTAAAAAACATTATCCTTTGTTATATAAAAAATTATTTTTATAATGATAATATTATAATAATAGATTTAAAGAATTACAGATATTGAATTTGAAAATTAAACTTTTAGATGAAAAAAAAGATTTTTATTAGTTTAAATCTAGGAATCCATAATTGAAGAGCCCTAAATAAACTCTAACTACTACATAAATTTATTATTTTCAAATGTTAGTAAAAGATATTTAAATATTTAATAAAAGATATAGTAATAATAATTAATAATAACATTAATACGTATGGAATAGCAAAAGTGGTGGTAGTAGTAGTAATAATAATAATAATAATATCTATTGGTAGTTATTTATATATCTAAATATTAGATAAATAAATAAATAAATAAATAAATGTGTGTGTGTATATATATATATATATATATATATATATATGATTTCCTTAAGAAAGAAAAAGAAGAAAAATGATAAAAACGGGGGGGGGGGGGGGGTGAAGTAGTTAAAGGTGAGGACAAATATTTTTAAATATAAAGAATATTTGAATTAATTTTATTGATTTTAAAAATTCCCCTCAATTCAAATATATTATTATAAGAAAAAAATCACATTGTATTTTAAAAAAAGTCAAGAATAAGACAGAATAATAATCAGATTTTCAAACTATCTTTTGCTATGCGTAAAGTCAGGAGAATTTAAAAATAAATATTTTTATGCATTCAAAATTAGGTAAACAATAAGATAATTTCACAAAAAATATAAAATTATAAAATAAATTATTTGAATTTTGTTTAAAAAAGAATAAAAAATTATTTTTTCTTTAGGTTTCTTATTTTTATCTATATAAGAAAAGGAAAAATTGAAAAAAAATAAAAAACCATAAGAACAATAAATTAAAAAAGAAAAAATAGCTACACTCCATATACACGATTTTATAATTAAAAAGAAAAAAGATAAACCAGTTTTCTTATTTTTAGCAATACATGATTTTTATCTCCTTTTGACTTCATTTGAAAGTTAGTTATTTGGTTGTGATTGTTTTTTATCTGTTATTTATTTATCCAATTTAAAAATAAAATAAAATTTTCAAAACAAAATTATTAGGTCTTCTATTAATAGAATATTATGTTTACATAATAATAGCACGTAATTCTATTTTCTAGCAACTAATACAAAAAATTTTTATCTCCTTTTTATTTTATTGTTAAAATTTAAAATTTATAATTATCTAATTACTATCCTAATCAATTTTTGAATTTAAAGTTAATGATAAGTTTCTTTTTTGGCTAAACACGTTTTGCCTCCTTTTGCTATCAGAAGTCACCACAAGGCTAGGAGATAATTATGAATACAATATTATTACTATATATAATCACTTTTTAACAATTTATATTCACATTCTATCTAACAGGATAATTACAGTTTTATTTTAATTCGAATTTAAGTTTATCCACAAGTTAAATCATTTCTATTTTGAAATTTCAAATTAAATATGTTATCTATATAAAGTCATTAACATTATCATTCCATGCAATTTTTTTGCATTGCTATTTGTATCTTTTGTTTCTTTTTTTTTTTTTAATTGAGTAGGCATATTGTAGGTAGATAGTTAACTCTTATCTCTTAAATATACACATTTATTTATTTGCATCTTTAATTTTATTAATCTACAATATATATATAATATTTTTCTTTTGTCATAGAGTATTTCTACCAAGGATAAAGAGATTATAGGTGATGTTCATTAAATTTCTCTGAATAGCTAGCAAGGTATGTTTTTCATCCCTAATTTAGTTTTAAATTATTTTTAATTATTATTATTATTATTATCTGTGATTAATATTATACTTATCATAAATCATAGTCTATTGGAAACAACTTCTCTATCTCACTTTGAGGTAGTGGTATGAACTGCATACACTTATCCTCCCCAGACTCCACTTGGTGAGAATATACTGGGTATGTTGTTGTTGTTGTTGTTATTATTATCATAAATCATAGGTGTATCTATGATGGATAAAAATATTAATTATAGGTAATGCTCATCCTCAGATTTCTCTAAATAAATACAAAAGTATGATTATTCATGCTTGATTTTTTTTTTTTAGTTATTTTATTATTATTATTATTATCTATGATTAACATCATATGTATCTTTTGTCACAGATGTATTTAACGAAGGTGAAGTCTCCACAAATATGATATATGCAAATAATTCAAAATGTGAAATGACTATTTGAGAAATCAATAACTACAATTGAGACTAGAAATATATAGAGGAGATTTTACAGATTATTTGTGTAAAGAATGAATGTGAAAAAAAAATTACAACTATTTTCTTCTAGGAGCTTATCTTTTATTTAGATAATGTTCATCTATTTTTTTCGTGGTCTTACATGCAGATTTTCATTTATGAATAAATTTTTGTTATTTGATTTTATGTATTTCTTCTTAAATAATTTCATTCATTATTGAATCCCTTAGGTTAATAAATTTTTATTTTGAATTAAAAAAATTAAATTAAACATTAGATAAAATTATATTTAATAGAGGGAAAAGTGTTTAGCTTAAATAAGTGTTGAGTTTGAATTTTAAACAATAAATACTCTAAATAAATTAAATTAGATTATATTGTAGTCCTCTTCTACTCGATATTTCTTTTGATAAAATCTTACTTTATATTTCATTTTATCATTTTTACTATGCATAATAAAACTTATCATTCTAATTGTACGCAATACAAAACGTATTAATTGTAAAATATAAGTATATAAAATAGTTAACCAATAATCCTATTTATATTATAGCAGTATGAAATTATAATTTAAAATAAATACTAAAACAAATATCAATATTTATATTTTAAAGAACATATTGATTACTTTTAATATTTTACAAATTTATTAATTTTAAATAACTAAGAAAAAATGTAAAATTGCAAGGGTAATGAAGAATAACAAACTGGTCTTCTTTTATTCATTTTTATCAATGTAATAATATTTTTAATTTCAAATATCTATCTCTTCAAGAAACAAGTTATATATTACATTTAAAAAAGCTAGAATAAGAAAGAACAATAGATTGATCTTTTTTTAATAAATTGATATGATATCTAAATTCAAATTTAAAGTAAAACGAAATTTGAGTTGAAATAAAGTTCTAAATTCTTGAGTAATTCCTTTGTATAGATAAAGAAAATAATTTTAGAAAAAACTTAAAAGATAAACCACAAACTTTAGGAAATGGGGTGTTGGGGTTTTTAAACTAATTTTTAAAAAGTAATTAAATAATAAACATATTGCAATTCATAAATCAAAAATTCAAAAGATATAAAATAACTAAAAGTTCAAAAAATTCATAAGTAAACAAAATAGAAATACTTATTTTATATTGATAAAAATCGTGAAATTTTCAAAATGTGTATTTAATATTATTGTTCTTTCTTTATTGTTATTTTATTTCATTATTTTTCTTTATTTGATACAATTATATGCAATTTATAACTTTCTGATTTATGTATTTAATATTACATTCACATATTTACTTTTTTAGAAGTATTATAAAACAAATTTACGGACAGTTTGATATTTTAATTTATTTATTCTCTTTTAATTTTACATAAACTTTTTTAGTGATTTTAGGCGTCACTTAAGTTCATGATATAAAGAAAGAAAATTAAGAGCACAAAGATGAATTGTAGAATATGAAATAAGATTATGTTTCTCTAGGTGTAAAAGTGTTTAACTTGAATTTTAAATTATAATCTCTTTTAACATATTAACTTATTTTGAAGTCTTCTTTTAATCTATATATCATTTGTTTTGTTATGCATAATAAAATTTATCTATTCTAATTTCTATATTTTGAGATATGAGGTAAAAAAACTCAACTGCTTATATGTGTAACAAAAGAAACTAATTTAATTTGAAATCAAAATATAACTTTTTTTACAATGACATAATTATTTTTTTCGTATAGATTTAATTAGAGATAAGAGGGATTGAGGTATGTGGGGATGGAAATGGGGAAGGGCGGGGGTGGGGGGGGGGGGGGTTAAACCATTTTTATTTTAAATCTGAGTTAACCTTCTCAAGCGGATAAAGAGGTGGATCATCTAATCTTGACATAGGCGAGATAGGGGTGGGCGGTGGGTGGGGTAGATTTTTTTTTTTCTCGCATTTCATTGAGAAATAATATGATAGTTGAACTTTTCTTTAAGGTAATATGATTTAATATGCTCAAGCGAGACATTTCGATATAAAATAATTAGAAATAATGTTTTAATGTTATCCGTGCATCACGCGGGTACGTACACTAGTCCATTTATAAAATAAAAAATGGGGAGAGAATATTTGAAGAGAGATATTGTGAATTATTTAGAACTATGAAATGTTAGAGGTACGAAGTTCGATAATTAATGCCATTGCCCCCAAATACTAAAAGCTCGTAAGTTATTGCTTCACTCTGTTCTTAAAATCTTAATCGTATATAACGTATGTATAATTTATGAAATTAGTATTGGTAAAAGATTTTAAAGTACTGATGTATATACTTTCTTCGTCCCATTTTACTCGTCCTAATTTGACATTAAATATTGATTAAGAAAAACAATTAATAACATAACTATTTTATCATAGTACCCCTATTAAATGATGTTTATATTTTAATTTGGAAATAAAACAATTAATACTAAAGGTATAAAAGGAAAAAAAATTGTCTTGTCTTAATTAATGAAAAATAACAAGTAAAATGAGAAATCAAACTAGGAAATTTGAGACGAATAAAATGAGATGGAGGGAGTATTTTTTAGTTTGAAAGTTGTATATAGACGATTGCCTAAATAATGCAAAAGTTTCTCTCGTTGGTATAACGGTGGAAAAATCACAATCTTCAATTTCTATCATTAAATGCTTCATTACTTTGAGTAATAGCGACATAAAATTTTTTAACGTCTTTGTGAATTGCGAAATAGAAAATTCATGATTGATAATTTTTCTTAGAAATACCAAGTGTAACAAACTCTAATTTTGACAAATTTAATGTGATGAAAAGATAGAGAAGAAAGTAAATTAGAAATGAAAGAACTATCATCAATCACTACATTTGCAAATATTGGTTTGCACTAACTCGTAAAATAAAAATTTATATATGTTGTTACTATAATTTTTGAAACATAGCAACGAAACGTCATTCAAGATATATATAGATTTGTAAGTCTCGATCTACGTCTATTATTTCATTCAGTTCTTGGAGCTGATCTACATTTGGGTGTCTTCTTAGTATTCTAGAAATAAGCCTATTATTTCCGAATCTATTATCGGAAAAACTTACTCTTTGTCTTTCTTCTTCGATGGTTCTTCTTGGTCTAGCTGAAAGAAAGTCTATTTTTGTGATTTTCTAATTATATTTTGTCTTTCTTGTCTAGGAGTTAGTTCGATTTTCTTTAATTGAGTAATTAATTCGTCTATCTCAGTATTTTTAGGTTCTTGAACTTCTTTGCCCTTAATTATATTATCTATCTTTTTATGCAATTCTAACAATAACGCTATTATAGTATTATTTTGTTTTAATATGATTTTATCTGTCTGACTTGAAGGAATATGCTTAGATAATCCTTTTGGTTCGCTGTGATAGCTTTTCGATTTTTCTAATGCCCTACTATAATTTATATCTTCTTCTTCACTCATGAAAGTGAGACTTCTTCTAATCTTTGTATTATTACTTTTAGCTCACTCATTTCTTTATTTATGACTTCTACTTGTTCTACAATTTTTGTTACTAGTTGAGTGGTTTTAATCTCTAGGTCTTTAGTTTTTTCTGCTATTGTCTTTATTAGTTTTTCTATTTCTATTTTTGTAGGTTTTTTTCCAAATTAAATTTAGTATTTAAGTATTGAAGTTTTCTATCTATTTCTAATTCTTGTGATTTTAAGTAGTCAAAATTTTGTTCTAATTTTTCTAGTGTCTTTTTCTGTTTAATAATAAGAGGCAGTTGGAAAAAAGATGTTTCAATAATAATAAGAGGCAGTTGGAAAAAAGATGTTTCAATAATAATAAGAGGCAGTTGGAAAAAAGATGTTTCAATAGATGGGTTTTAAGCAAATATGTTGAAAAGATTCTCCTCAGTACTCCCTCTCTCTGATAGTTTTATCATGTTTTTAATTCTTTTTAGCCTAGCCTATTTCCCTTTCTTTTTTACCCCGTTCATCTCTCTCTCTTAACCTAATTCTTAACAAGTTCTTCTTTAACCACAACCCGGATTATTTATCTGGCAACTAACCTTCGTCCTTTCATCTTTTGATTTCAACGGACTACTTATGGCCAGAACTCCTAGAAATTTGCAGGTTAATCCATCGTTGTTATTAAGAAGTTAAGAGGTTAACCATATACTAAGGGTAATAATTTAAACAGAGAAATTTAATTTACATTATGATTTACGTAGTGCACATAAACAAGAACATAATTATAAAAATATTTTTTGGTGGGGAAAAATAAAGCATAAATAAGAACTTACATGAAGTAACTGAGAGAGAAGTTTTCCTTTCAGGAACCCCTAAGGACTTTTAAAAAAACTTGAAGCTTTATTTAAAAACACACTTATTTTACAAGCTTGGTTATACAAGAGGAGAGATTGGTGTGGGCTTCATGTTTTTTAACATGAAGGGAAGAGGAATAAGTTGTGAGGGATCTTGTTCAATTTTACTCTGTTTTTACTACTAAAACACAAGTCTTATATAGACTTAAAATGAAAAAAAGGAATGGACTCAAAACTTGCTACGTGGCCTCAAAATGAATGGTCGACACTTAAGAGATAAGGAATCTTAATAATGCAGGTCGGGTACGCTTCTGGGCCCCATCATCACATGCATTATTTTTTCTTTATACAGATGCGTGCTTCAACAGTTTTTCCTTCTTTTGGAAGGTAGTGATAAAAGAAGCACTCAATTATTTTTACAAGACATAAAGTGGGCATACCCACATGACAATCTTATCTATATGTTATTTCTATACAATAGCAGCTGCTTTTGTCTTCCACGTGTATAGTCTTCTTTATTACTTTGTCTTTATTTGATTATGTGTTCAAGTTGTACAGGGCGATAGAATCAAAACTCATCCCTGAGTCATCATCTTCATTGGGGTCCTGTACATGTTGGAGATATGCAAGACTATTTTCGAATTCATTATCTTCTTCTGATCTTGGAATATTATTATCTGCATTATTTATGTCTGGAACTAGTCTGTCCGAACTTGTACTGGGCTTGTCTTTTCTATCAATATGCTTGTCTTGTCCTTGGCTATTAATTTTTTTTCTAATGTCTGCTTTACTATAGTCTCAATTTGTTTATTTTTCTTTTTTGCAATTAATGTCTTTCTAAGAGTACTAGTTCTAACTGATGGTTGTTTTGATGAAAGACCTCTTCCATCTTCACTTTTTGACAAAGTGATAGTCATTAACAGATTTGTTTTATCTTTACCGGTTATCATTTGCATCGGACTAGCTATACCAACATTCGGTACAGTGAATTTCTTAGCATTCAGAGGGGAATGCACACCCTTCTTATTCATTTTTTGTGGAGATGGAGAGCTCTGTGTCTGAGTACTTGCATTTGTCTTACTAGTCTTGATCTGGTAGGTATTGATCTTGTCTTGTAAAGTTTGTACTTGCGCCATTAGTCTGGTGTTTTCAATGATAAGAGCTTACTTCTGAGCATTTAGTGTTTTGAAAGCTTCGATCATCGAGGAGCCATGATCACAAAAAATTATCTTACCAGTGTCTTTCTGAATATTAAATTGGGGTATTTGGTTTGGGCTTTGTCTAAGTGCTGGCGATATGTAATAGTTAGGCCCAAGATATCCCCTTGCATAGTCTGAGGCTTCAGAAAAATTGTTAAAACCTTTATAAAGTGGGGTTCTAATGCCATTTATAGAGTCTATTACCTCTATCCAAGTTTGAAAAATTCCGTTGGTCTTTCCATGTATAACTACATAATATTTAAATTTAGGTATGTTTTTGTCTGATATGTATTGACATAAAGCATTAATTGCAGCTAAAATATGTCTGTGGTCTGGTTTGTTATGAGCTATGAAAAGGTTGTCTACTAAACATTTTTGGGATTTACCTAAAACACATTCTGGTCTAATTCTAAAAGATAAATTACTAGATGGATAAGATATTAAGTTAAATGGTCCGAAATCAATTCTTTCCATTAAGTTCATAGAGTCTCTCGGTCTGAAATTAATATTACTTATCATTGTCTGGTAGTAAGAATCTTGAGAAGACGCGGCTACTCCTTTGCCTTTGTCTGCGGTAGGTTGACCAGTTGGTCTCATGCTGAAACACATATTAGTTTATAGGTTTAGTCTTTATTTGTAATCTACTTAATTTGTCTGCTAGTTCATTCTCTTTTCCTTTTATATATTCGAAAACAATATTTTTATAAACTGATATAGTATTCATAAAATTTAACCATCTTCTTTTACTACTAGATTTATCTTTTGATGAAATTTAACTATTGCTTCACAGTCTGTTATTACTAATACTTCTTCCTTATTTAATATATATAGTTTGAAACTATTTAGGCCATATATTATTGCCAGTATTTCTAAATCTATACTACTCATATTTTCTTTTTCTTTATATAATCCACTTTGATATGCGCAAATGTGTTCTTCATTTTTGTCACTATATTTTTTAGGTCTAGCTTTTAAGATAACTCCCCATCCTAGTTTACTTCCATCAGTCTGAATAATTAAGTAATCTGTTTCTAATGAGATTTTTAAGTCTGGAATATTGTTAGCTTTTTCTTTAATTTGTTTTACTAGTTTAATATCTTCTATGTTAAAATATTTTGGGCCTTTACTACCTGTTTTAGCATATAAAGGTCCAGCTATTTTTCCTAGGACTAAAATAAAATTTCTAGCATAATTTACTAATCCTAAAAAATTTTGTAAGTCTTTAATATTATCTAATTTGTCTGGCATATCTAGTACTTCCTTTGCTATATGTGGTTGAAGTTTTACCTTCCTTCTCCTAAAGTTACTCCTAAAAAATTAATATAGGTCTTACATAACTTCATTTTCTTTTTACTGATTATTATTCCATATTTAACAAATAGTCTAAAAACTATTTGAAGGTGTCCTAGGTGTTCTTGCATATTTTGACTAAATACTAGAATATCGTCTACATAAACTAATACAAAATTTTTATATCCTTCAAAAATATTATTCATTTTTCTTTGAAGAATTGGTGGAGCTGTTTTTTAACCAAACAACATAACTAACCATTCAAAATGTCCTCCTGGACATGTGAATGCTGTCAATTGTATACTGTCTGGATGCATTTTTACCTGTCAGTACCCTAATTTACAGTCAAATTTGCTGAAAATTCTTCTTCCTTGTATTCTATTAATTAGTTCACTTTTATTAGGTAGTTTATATGCATCTGTCCCAGTGTTGTCGTTTAGTCTCTTATAATTTATTATCATGCGTTTTTTCCTCTTACTTGTTCGCTATGGTTTCTAACTATAAAGGGTGTTGATCTATGTCTGGAGATCGATCTCCTTACAACTTCTAAATTTAATAACTCTTTTATTTATCTATCAAATTCTTCGGTATCTTCATTATTGGCTTCTATAGACGCTGTCTTTATTGTATATTCTGGGTTGATAATTTCTAATTTACACATTATTTCATTGGTATCCCAGTGTGCTAAGGATTTTTCTCCTATTATTTTCTTTTCATCTAGAATAGTTATTTTATTATCTAAATCTTTTGGACTATTTATTATACCTATTCTATTTATTCATTTTTGAAAATTATAAAATTATGTTTCTACGTTAATTAGAGTGTATTCTTTTTCTATATTCTCGATGTACTCAAGTTCTTCTATATTAATTAAATTATAATTTTTAAATTCTTCTAAATTATCTTCTTTTTCTAATTCTCTATTTTCTGTGAATAGTCTATTGTCTTGACATTGGTTATTATTTGAACAACTTTCACAGCATGACTGTGAGTTAGAAGTTAAGTCATTTTTGTGTGTTTTGAGCTTTCTAAATACTGTTGGTAATTTTGAAGTTTGTACTAGAGTATAAGTAAGGTTTTTAAATAATATGATACCGTCTCTTGTTATGAGACACCCTACTCTATTTTGTATACAAAAATGTAAGTCGATTATAAAATCTACATTTATATTTAAGTCTCTTGCTAATATTCTATTAACATTATAAGTAGGTTTGTAGAATTCATTACATGTATTTAAAAAACTTATCTGAGCTTTTTCTATTTAATGGTTATAGACATTATGTAATTCATCCATTTGCATTGCTGTTACAGATTTTTTAAATATTTTAAGTAAGTGTTGTGGTACTAAACTTTTATTTACCAGGCAACTAGTACATCCTAGATCAATTAAAGCAAAAGTTTTTATTTCTATATCTTGAATTTTAATTTTTACCAATACTTTTACCGTAGAGAATTGTTTATCCTCACTACATATTAGACTACACCATTTTCTTCTATATTCATAAGTTCTGTTTCTAATTGTTCTAAGTGTGCTGTTTTTTGTGTATCTTTTTCGTCTTTACTTATTATAGCTTTTCCTTTTTCTATTGTAGCTAGTCTTTGTTCTAATTCATTTACTCTATCTTCTAGTGTTGATATTCTTAGATTTATGATTTGATTAGTAGTTTGTCTTTGTTCACTACTTGCTCCTGTTTCTAGCTTTATCTTTAAGGTATTTTCTATACAGTTTATACATGCTTCTATATAACATTTTTTACATTTAGCTCTATTTTCTTTGCTAGGGTACCAACCACATATGCGACATCTGTTGCTATCTATTCCTTTGTATATTTGAAATTCATGTATACATTTTTGTGTAATATTCATTAGGTTGTTAATCAATAAGTCATTTAAATTTAGATTATCTGTTTCTTGTTCGATTTCATTTACTAAGTTGTCTTCTTCTGAGTGCAAAGAATCAGATTTAACATTATCATTTAAATCAAAACTTACTATAGACTATATACTTTCTGTGCCTGACATATATTCATCTACATTTAATAAAGTTTGTTGGAAATCTTCTATTAATTGAGAATTTCTTGTTCTATTATTATTTCTTTTAGGGCATAGATTTTCTAGGTGATCTATGCTTCCACATGTATAACATTCTAGTTTGTTTCTATAATTTCTATCATTTTTATATTTTCTAACATGTCTTTCTCTATTTGGATAAAGTTTTTTGGCTTTCGATTTAAGAAGTATTTTTTGCGATAATATGGCTTTTGACTATACTTCGTTTTATACTTTTTAGGTTTTCTTTGGTCACTATCATAATTTTGCGTTGTATATATAATGGATTTACAGAAATTCATTTTGTTTTTCTTTAATTGTTTTTGTATTTGTATATTAGTACATTTCTCTGTTAAGATATCCATTACATGTTGTATTCTATGTCCTATAGTCCATTTAGCATTTGAACTTGCAACTACACCATCTATTTTATACCATCTTTCTTCTATTTCTCTTCCTAAAGGTCCTGGTAATTTATTAAATAATTTTTCCCTAATTCTTCGTTAAACGTGTTTCCACTTATAGTACAATAATAAAAATAGTCTTTTAATTTTTTTTTTATATGTAACCAATTTGAGATACTTAATTGCTCTAATTTAATCACTGCATCTCTTTGTAATGCTATTAAACCACTAGTTGGGTCATTTCCTGTTAATAAATTATGCATTTTATTTGTAAAATTATAAGGATTTGGCCCCATTGTTAGTAAAACTTGAAAATCATATGGGCAGTTTAGCTTAAAACCTTCCCATGTTGCTTTTGCTGATTCTCCTAAGAAAGTTTCTAGATATTTATGCATTGTTTCAGTATCCGTTTTGGTGTAGTGTCTTAAGTAGTCTGCTACTACTATTTCTTTTCATAAGTCTATTACTGTATCCCACATTTGTGGATCATGTGCTGCTATATTTAATATTTTACCCTTACTTTCTCCTTCTTGGAGTTTTATTTATTTTTCTATTGACATTCTTCTTCCTACTGATTTTATGTTATCTCCTCTAATTTCTGTATCTGGATCTAATCTAACTGCTGGTCTTCTAGGTATATTACCTGTACTATAATCTACTGGATGAGGATTAGGATTAGGATTAGTTTGTTGAAACGGACTAGCACTCGTTGAACTGGCAACTTCCAATTCTGCTAGTTCTTTATAACTTATTATGGATGTTATGTCTTCGTTTATGTTTTCAGAAGTTATATAATTATATATGTTATTATTTCTCTATCCTAGATTGTCATTTCTTTCTAAACATGTTTTAAAATGTTTTATACATTCCATTATATTCATATTGTTTTTTGCACATCCTTTACATTTAAATGTCATATATTTATATTCTTGGGCTAGTTTTGGTGCTTCTTCTATTGCGATATTGATGATAGGCGGATTTACACGCATATATCAATATATTTTGCCCATATTTTAGCCTAGTTTTGAGAACAAATTATATATTTCATGCACTTTTAGTCTTTTTTCCTGTAAGTGAGCTAAAAAACATGATTAGTAAAGTTTCAGGTATAAATGATGCAGAATTCAGCATTTTATGGCTTACTTGACGCAAAAGAAAGCTCACGAAGGAAGGGAAGGGAGTTTACACGCCTAAGGACCAAAACTGCTGCATGGAAAATCTGTCCCGGGCTAAAACAACATTTCTGAAGACTTTGGGGAACCAAAACTGCTGCATGGAAAATCTGTCCCGGGCTAAAACAACAATTCTGAAGACTTTGGGGACTTACAGACACAAAGCTGGATTTTGACAATGATACATTAACCTAGTACAATTAGGTTATGTATTTCATTATTTTATTTGGATTATGATAATGTTACATTAACCTAGTACAATTGGGTTAAGTATTACATTAGCCTAGTAGGATTTGGTTAGATATTTTATTTATCTAGTAGGATTAGGATATGGGTGTTATAAATACCCTATCATGCTAGAGATTTTAGAGAATAAGGAGGGAGGAAGGAGGGAGAACACAATACTTCCTTCCATCCCTCACATCTTCTTACATCTTCTAACATCTTCGAACATCTTCTTAACTTCTCATCTTACAATTCAATTCTATTACTCTACAACTCTTCTAATCTTTCCATTAATTCTATTTTTCTTCTTCTACTCTTCTATTCTTAAATTCCACAACAAGAGAATCGTTACTTGCTAAGGAATCACGCCTCACGCCTATCACTTGATCTACACGCCATTACTCAATATCGTGATATAATAACAATGTCAATCGTGATTTCCTTCGCATTCATGGGTAACTAAACTTCTCTGTTGGGGTTATGGAAGCCGTATGAGATACTATCTATTGCTGTGAGTTTGTGAGTTCGAGGCACGTATATTGCTTATATCATTATTCTCTTCATCTTAATCTACATTCTTTGCGGTTGCAAACGCAAGAATACGCCAGTCTAACATTTAACTTGTTCGAGAGAAAAGTTATTTGTCTGGAAAAGAGATAATGTCAAGGTAGTAGGACACCCTTTCCTATTAAAAAGCTAGTGCCGTAACTGGACTAACCTCTTGGAGAATTCGTACCGTTAGACACGCTTTAAGCTCGAGAGAGTTAAAGTGAAATAGTCCTTGTTTAGGTCGAGAGACGCTTGGATTTACCATCGACTACAATCCTCTATAAGCAATTGCATGTCAGAATTCTACACACTCATAGCCAATAGAGACGTATACCTCAGAAGGTGGACATAACCCCAACGCTTCAATTCTCATTGTTTACAACCAACGTAACAATCACTCTCTTTTTACTTTATTATTTTCAGCTTTTGTTTACATTACTTGCAAAACAAGAATCCCCCCTTCTTACGAGACTTGCACCAAAAGTTTAGTAATTTTACTTACTTGTTGGCCAAGCTATTCCCTGTGGGATCGACACCCAACCCAGGTTGGGTTCTATATTTGCTAACGACCGCTTTACACTCAAACGAGAGCTGTAGATTGAGCGTTATCATATATCTACTTCATATCCTTCTTGTAATATTTCTGCATTCATGAATTCTTGTTCTATAGTTATAGTACTTTCAGTTTCATTATCATCTAATTCTTTTTGACTAGTATAATTATAGTCTGTAAATCTAGCTGACGTCTCTCCTTTACTGGTTGTGTATAATAAGTGAGATTCTGATGTAAATATCTTGGGTTTATTAAATTTTTGTAAATCCCTTCTAAACCTGCATATTCTTCTGAATTTATTTTTATTGGCTTTATTAATTTTATACCTTTATTCCCCATTACTTCGACTACATCATTTACTTTTAGTTTGAACTTGGTATTACTACTTAAAGTCATTTTTCCTATGAAACCTACACACATTAACAAATTATTTCCGTTATTCATTTCTTCATATCCTTTAGTTTGAATTCCTATTTTAATATGTTTTCCAAAATCTTTTAAATTCATTAAGAAATCTGGGCTAATATAAAATATTCCTCCATTATTTGTCATGTCGACTTCGGTTAATCCAATTATCAATTTTTTAATATCTGACCATCTATCATCGTATATTGTTATTAATACTTTGGTTCCTAGATTTTTTCTAGTTAATCCCTTTATTCCTATAACTATTAATCCCATATGCATTAATATCATCTTATTATTCTTGATTTGTTTTAAAGATTCATGATTCACTAGATTTAAGGTTGTAAAGTTTTCTCCTATGACTGATAGTTGTTCTTCTCTATAATGTCTATATAGTTGATTATCTGTAGAAAAATATTTAGCATTGTATAAAGTCTTAGGATCTAATAATTTTAATTGATTTTGCTGAAATATTTGTAAGCCTCGATCTATGTCTATTATTTCATTTAGTTCTCGGGGCTGATCTACATTTGGGTGTCTTCTTAGTATTCTAGAAATAAGCCTATTATTTCTGAATCTATTAGCGGAAAAACTTACTCTTTGCCTTTCTTCTTCGATGGTTCTTCTTGGCCTAGCTGAAAGAAAGTCCATTTTTGTAATTTTCTAATTATATTTTGTCTTTCTTGTCTAGGAGTTAGTTCAGTTTTCTTTAATTGAGTAATTAATTCGTCTATCTCAGTATTTTTAGGTTCTTGGACTTCTTTGCCCTTAATTATATTATCTATCTTTTTATGCAATTCTAACAATAGCGCTGTTATAGTATTATTTTGTTTTAATATGGTTTTATCTGTCTGACTTGAAGAAATATGCTTAGATAATTCTTCTGGTTCGTTGTGATAGCTTTTCGATTTTTCTAATGCCCTACTATAATTTATATCTTCTTCTTCACTCATGAAAGTGAGATTTCTTCTAATCTTTGTATTATTACTTTTAGCTCACTTATTTCTTTATTTATGACTTCTACTTGTTCTACAATTTTTGTTTCTAGTTGAGTGGTTTTAATCTCTAGGTCTTTAGTTTTTTCTGCTATAGTCTTTATTAGTTTTTCTATTTCTATTTTTGTAGGTATTTTTTCCAAATTAAATTTAGTATTTAAGTATTGAAGTTTTCTATCTATTTCTAATTCTTGTGATTTTAAGTAGTCAAAATTTTGTTCTAATTTTTCTAGTGTCTTTTTCTGTTTATTTTGAGTAACTTCTATTTCTTCTAATAGTCTAATTATTATTTTATCTTTTTCTTGAATTTTTTCACTAAGATTTATTATTAGATCTATTATAGTATTATATTGTTTATCTTCAAAATGTAATATGTGTTCTCCTTGGCTAAAATTACACTTTATAACAATATTATCTTTTAATGCTTTAAATTTCTTTTCAGGTTGAAATCGGAGATCTAAGTATTCAAGATTTTTTAAAGAAGCTATTTTGTTACCCTAGAGTGCTTGTAATTTTACAAATTTTTATGTAATAAATTGATCTACTAGTGCTGTATTTTATATTTAATTCTATATTGTTAATCTGTCCGATTATTTTTACCTGCTCTCCTATTAGTGATTCTTTTAATTGTTCGTTTGTAATGAATAAAGTACTTCTTATAGCTAAACTAGTGTCTATATCTATTTCTGTTAAAGTGTTTTCTATCCAAATTAATTTTTCTCTGTTGTTTTATTATTTTTCTGAGCTGATTTCTATAATTAATTTTGTCGTATAACAAACTTTGTCGTAGTCGGATTCTTCTAATATATTCAAGAGGCATATATTAACCTAGAGGAACGTTATCTGTCTGTCTTTTATATTAGTAAGTCCTATAATAGGAATTTTCTATTCTTATGTAATTATAATCTAATTTGTCTTTGATATCCTTTAATTGTTCTTCAAGATTTATTAATTCTATCTTATTTAAGGTGTCTAGATCTTTTTCTAATTTCTCTTGTATGTTTTTTATAATTTCTATTAATCTTGATCCGTTTTTTCTTAATTCTGATCTGTGATAAGATTCTTCTTTTATACCACTATTTAGTTGTCATATTCTCTGAAATACGGGTAAATCTTGCATTCAACTATCCTAATTGATGTGCTTTTTTCTTAATACGTTCCTTAATCCCAAATATTCTACAATTGCTATTATATATGTCTTCCTCGCAAGCACTTATTTCCCAATTTAATGCACTTACTAATTCTAGATTTACTGATCTAGAACTATTGTATAATTTATATAACCTATTTACTTCTATTAGTCATTCTCTACACTCTTCGAATTTCTTAAGTCTTTTAATAATATTATTTTTAATACTATATTCCCTATATAAATACCAGTATCTAGATCTTATATCGTGGAAAGCAGGATGTCTTTTCATAAACTTGTCTACTTTTAAGCTGAGTAATTAATTTATATTCTAGTTGTCCAATTATAGTAATCAAATAGTCGAGTCTATTGTTATCTTCTTTAGTCTGACTTAATCTAATATATTCTATATATTAGTCTTGTAATTTTACTTTAGTCTTTAAATTTATGTGAGTATTTTGTAATGGTCTTCTCATTAACTAACGTTCCCAAAAACTTCTCGCTCTGATACCAATAATAAGAGGCAGTTGGAAAAAAGATGTTTCAATAGTAATAAGAGACAGTTGGAAAAAAGATGTTTCAATAGATGGGTTTTAAGCAAATATGTTGAAAAAATCCTACTCAGTACTCCCTCTCTCTGATAGTTTTATCATGTTTTTAGTTCTTTTTAGCCTAGCCTATTTATCTGTCTGTCTTTTATAATAGTAAGTCCTATAATAGGAATTTTCTATTCTTATATAATTATAATCTAATTTGTTTTTAATATCCTTTAATTGTTCTTCACGATTTATTAATTCTATCTTATTTAAGGTGTCTAGATCTTTTTCTAATTTCTCTTGTATGCTTTTTATAATTTCTATTAATCTTGATTCGTTTTTTCTTAATTCTGATCTGTGATAAGATTCTTCTTTTATCCAACTATTTAGTTGTCTTATTCTTTGAAATACGGGTAAATCTTGCATTCAACTATCCTAATTGATGTGTTTTTTTCTTAATACGTTCCTTAATTCCAAATATTCTGCAATTGCTATTATATATGTCTTCCTCGCAAGCACTTATTTTCGAATTTAATGCACTTACTAATTCTGAATTTACAGATCTAGAACTATTGTATAATTTATATAACCTATTTACTTCTATTAGTCGTTCTCTACACTTTTCGAATTTATTAAGTCTTTTAATAATATTATTTTTTATACTATATTCCCTATATAAATACCAGTATCTAGATCTTATATCGTGGAAAGCAGGGTGTCTTTTCATAAACTTGTCTACTTTTAAGTTGAGTAATTAATTTATATTCTATGGTCCAATTATAGTAATCAAATAGTCGAGTCTATTGTTATCTTCTTTAGTCTGGCTTAATCTAATATATTCTATATATAATTATTGTAATTTTTCTTTAGTCTCTAAATGTATACGAGTATTTTGTAATGGTCTTCTCATTAACTAACGTTCCCAAAAACTTCTCGCTCTGATACCAATAATAATTGGTAGATGGAAAAAAGATGTTTCAATAGTAATAAGAGGCAGTTGGAAAAAAGATGTTTCAATAGATGGGTTTTAAGCAAATATGTTGAAAAAATCCTACTCAGTACTCCCTCTCTCTGATAGTTTTATCATGTTTTTAGTTCTTTTTAGCCTAGCCTATTTTCCCTCTTTTTTTTTACCCCGTTCATCTCTCTCTCTTAACCTGATTCTTAAAAATTTCTTCTTTAACCACACCCTGAATTATTTTATCTGGCAACTAACCTTCGTCCTTACATCTTTTGATTTTAGTGGACTACTTATGGCTAGAACTCCTAGGAATTTGCAGGTTAATCCATCGTTGTTATTAAGAAGTTAAGAGGTTAACCATATACTAAGGGTAATAATTTAAACAAAGAAATTTAATTTACATTATGATTTACATAGTGCACATAAACAAGAACATAATTATAAACATATTTTTGGTGGGGAAAAATAAAGGATAAATAAGAACTTATATGAAGTAACTGAGAGAGAGGTTTCCCTTTCGGGAACCTCTAAGGACTTTTCAAAATACTTGAAGCTTTATTTAAAAACACACTTATTTTACAAGCTTGGTTACACAAGAGGAGAGATTGGTGTGGGCTTCATGGTTTTTAACACGAAGGGAAGAGGAATACGTTGTGAGGGATCTTGTTCAATCTTACTCTGTTTTTACTACTAAAACACAAGTCTTATATAGACTTAAAATGAAAAAAAAGAATGGACTCAAAACTTGCTACGTGACCTCAAAATGAATGGCCGACACTTAAGAGATAAGGAATCTTAATAATGCAGGTCGGGTACGCTTCTGGGCCCCATAGTCACATGCATTATTTTTCCTTTATACAGACGTGTGCTTCAACAGTTATTTCTTCTTTTGGAAGGTAGTGATAAAAGAAGCACTCAATTATTTTTACAAGACATAAAGTGGGCATACCCATATGACAATCTTATCTATATGTTATTTCTATCCAATATCAGCTGCTTTTGTCTTCCACGTGTATAGTCTTCTTTATTACTTTGTCTTTATTTGATTATGTGTCCAAGTTGTGCAGGGCGATAGAATCAAAACTCATCCCTTAGTCATCATCTTCATTGGGGTCCTGTACATCTTGGAGCTATGCAAGACTATTTTCGAATTCATCGTCTTCTTCTGATCTTGGAATATTATTATCTGCATTATTCATGTCTGGAAATAGTCTATCCGAACTTGTTCTGAGCTTGTCTTTGCTATCAATATGCTTGTCTGATCCTTGGCTATTAATTTTTTTTTCTAATGTCTGCTTTACTATAGTCTCAATTTGTTTATTTTTCTTTTTTTGCAATTAATGTCTTTCTTAGAGTACTAGTTCTAACTGATGGTTGTTTTGATGAAGGACCTCCTTCATCTTCACTTTTTGGCAAAGTGACAGTCATCAACGGATTTGTTTTGTCTTTACCGATTACCATTTGCACCGGACTAGCTGTACCAACATCCGGTACAGTGGATTTCTTAGCATCCAGAGGGGAATGCACACCCTTCTCATCCCTTTTTTATGAAGATGGAGAACTCTGTGTCTGAGTACTTGCATTTGTCTTACTAGTCTTGATCTGGTAGGTATTGATCTTGTCTTGTAAAGTTTGTACTTGCTCCATTAGTCTAGTGTTTTCAATGATAAGAGCTTCTTTCTGAGCATTTAGTCTTTTGAAAGCTTCGGTCATCGAGGAGCAGTGATCATAAAAAATTATCTTACCAGTGTCTTTCTGAATATTATATTGGGGTATTTGGTTTGGGCTTTGTCTAAGTACTGGCGATATGTAATAGTTAGGACCAAGATATCCCCTTGCATAGTCTGAGGCTTCGGAAAAATCGTTAAAACCTTTATAAAGTAGGGTTCTAATGCCATTTATAAAGTCTATTACCTCTATCCAAGTTTGAAAAATTCCGTTGGTCTTTCCATGTATAACTACATAATATTTAAATTTAGGTATGTTTTTGTCTGATATGTATTGAAAAGGTTGTCTACTAAATATTTTTGGGATTTATCTAAAACACATTCTGGTCTAATTCTAAAAGATAAATTACTAGATGGATAAGATATTAAGTTAAATGGTCCGAAATCAATTCTTTCCAGAAAGTTCATAGAGTCTCTCGGTCTGAAATTAATATTACCTATCATTGTCTGGTAGTAAGAATCTTGAGAAGACGCGGCTACTACTTTGCCTTTGTCTGTGGCAGGTTGAACAGTTGGTCTCATACTGAAACACATATTAGTTTATAGGTTTAGTCTTTATTTGTAATCTACTTAATTTGTCTGCTAGTTCATTCTCTTTGCCTTTTATATATTCGAAAACAATATTTTTATAAACTGATATAGTATCCATAAAATTTAACCATCTTCTTTTACTACTAGATTTATCATTTATCTTTTGATGAAATTTAACTATTGCTTCACAATCTGTTCTTACTAATACTTCTTTCTTATTTAATATATATAGTTTGAAACTATTTAGGCCATATATTATTGCCAGTACTTCTAAATCTATACTACTCATATTTCCTTTTTCTTTATATAATCCACTTTGGTATGTGCAAATGTGTTCTTCATTTTTATCACTATATTTGTTAGGTCTAGCTTTTAAGATAGCTCCCCATCCTAGTTTACTTCCATCAGTCTGAATAATTAAGTAATCTGTTTCTAATGGAATTTTTAAGTCTGGAATATTGTTAGCTTTTCCTTTAATTTGTTGTACTAGTTTAATATCTTCTATGTTAAAATGTTTTTGACCTTTGCTGCCTGTTTTAGCATATAAAGGTCCAGCTATTTTTCCTAGGTCTTGAGTAAAATTTCTAGCATAATTTACTAATCCTATAAATTTTTGTAAGTCTTTAATATTATCTAATTTGTCTGGCATATCTAGTACTTTCTTTGCAATATGTGGTTGGAGTTTTACCTTTTCTTCTCCTAAAGTTACTCCTAAAAAATTAATATAGGTCTTACATAACTCCATTTTCTTTTTACTGATTATTATTCCATGTTTAACAAATAGTCTAAAAACTATTTGTAGGTGTCCTAGGTGTTCTTGTATATTCTGACTAAATACTAGAATATCGTATACATAAACTAATAAAAAAATTGTATATCCTCCAAAAATATTATTCATTTTTCTTTGAAAAAATTGGTGGAGCTGTTTTTTAACCAAACAGCATAACAAACCATTCAAAATGTCCTCCTGGACATGTGAATGTTATCCATTGTATACTGTCTAGATGCATTTTTACTTGCCAGTACCCTGATTTACAGTCAAATTTGCCAAAAATTCTTCTTCCTTGTATTCTATTAATTAGTTCACTTTTATCAGGTAGTTTATATGCATCTGTCCTAGTGTTGTCGTTTAATCTCTTATAATTTATTACCATGCGTGTTTTTCCTCTTACTTGTTCGCTATGGTTTCTAACTATAAAGGCTGCTGATCTATGTCTGGAGGTCGATCTCCTTACAACTTCTAAATTTAATAACTCTTTTATTTATCTATCAAATTCTTCGGTATCTTCATTATTGGCTTCTATAGACGCTGTCTTTATTGTATATTCTGGGTTGATAATTTCTAATTTACACATTATTTCATTGGCATCCCAGTGTGCTAAGGTTTTTTCTCCTATTATTTCCATTTCATCTAGAATAGTTATTACATTATCTAAATCTTTTGGACTATTTATTATACCTATTCTATTTATTCCTTTTTGAAAATAATAAAATTGTGTTTCTACGTTAATTAGAGTGTATTCTTTTTCTATATTCTCGATGTACTCAAGTTCTTCTATATAAATTAAATTGTAATTTTTAAATTCTTCTAAATTATCTTCTTTTTCTAATTCTCTATTTTCTATGAATAGGTCAATGTCTTGACATTGGTTATTATTTGAACAACTTTCACAGCATGGCTGTGAGTTAGAAGTTAAGTCATTTTTGTGTGTTTTGAGCTTTCTATATACTGTTGGTAATTTTGAAGTTTGTACTGGAGTATAAGTAAGGTTTTTAAATAATATGATACCGTCTCTTGTTATGAGACACCCTCCTCTATTTTGTATCCAAAAATGTAAGCCGATTACAAAATCTACGTTTATATTTAAGTCTCTTGCTAATATTCTATTAACATTATAAGTAGGTTTGTAGAATTTATTACATGTATTTTAAAAACTTATCTGAGCTTTTTCTATGTAATGGTTATAGACATTATGTAATCCATCCATTTGCATTGTTGTTACAGGTTTTTGAAATGTTCTAAGTGTTGTGGTACTAAACTTTTATTTACCAGGCAACTAGTACATCTTGGATCAATTAAAGCTAAAGTTTTTATTTCTATATCTTGAATTTTAATTTTTACCAATACTTTTATCGTAGAGAATTGTTTATCCTCATTACATATTAGACTACTACCATTTTCTTCTATATTCATAAATTCTGTTTCTAATTGTTCTAAGTGTGCTGTTTTTTGTGTATCTTTTTCGTCTTTACTTATTATAGCTTTTTCCTTTTTCTATTGTAGCTAGTCTTTGTTCTAATTCATTTACTCTATCTTCTAGTGTTGATATTCTTAGATTTATGATTTGATTAGTAGTTTGTCTTTGTTCACTACTTGCTCCTGTTTCTAGCTTTATCTTTAAGGTATTTTCTATACAGTTTATACATGCTTCTATATAACATTTTTTACATTTAGCTCTATTTTCTTTGCTAGGGTACCAACCACATATGCGACATCTGTTGCCATCTATTCCTTTGTATCTTTGAAATTCATTTATACATTCTTGTGTAATATTCATTAGGTTGTTAATCAATAAGTCATTTAAATTTAGATTATTTGTTTCTTGTCCGATTTTATTTACTAAGTTGTCTTCTTTCGAGTCCGAAGAATCAGATTTAACATTATCATTTAAATCAAAACTTACTATAGAATATATACTTTCTGTGTTTGACATATATTCATCTACATTTAATAAAGTTTCTTGAAAATCTTCTATTAATTGAGAATTTCTTGTTCTATTATTATTTCTTTTAGGGCATAGATTAGCTAGGTGATCTATGCTTCCACGTGTATAACATTCTAGTTTGTTTCTATAATTTCTATCATTTTTATATTTTCTAACATGTCTTTCTCTATTTAGATAAGATTTTTTGGCTTTCGATTTGCGTAAGAAGTATTTTTTGTTATAATATGGCTTTTGACTATACTTCGTTTTATACTTTTTAGGTTTTCTTTGGTCACTATCATAATTTTGCGTTGTATATATAATGGATTTACAGAAATTCATTCCATTTTTTTAAATATTTTTGTATTTGTATGTTAGTACATTTCTCTATTAAGATATTCATTACATGTTGTATTCTATGTCCTATAGTCCATTTAGCATTTGGGCTTGCAACTACACCATCTATTTTATACCATCTTTCTTCTATTTCTCTTCCTAAAGGTCCTGATAATTTATTAATTAATTTTTTCCCTAATTCTTCGTTAAACGTGTTTTCACTTATAGTACAGTAATAAAAATAGTCTATTAAATTTTTTTTATATGTAACCAATTTGAGATACTTAATTGTTCTAGTTTAATCACTGCATGTCTTTGTAATGCTATTAAATCACTATTTGGGTTCTTTCCTGTTAATAAATTATGCATTTTATTTGTAAAATTATAAGGGTTTGGCCCCATTGTTAGTAAAACTAGAAAATCATATGGGCAGTTTAGCTTAAAACCTTCCCATGTTGCTTTTACTGATTCTCCTAAGAAAGTTTCTAGATATTTATACATTGTTTCAGTATCTGTTTCGGTGTAGTGTCTTAAGTAATCTGCTACTACTATTTCTTTCCATAAGTCTATTACTGTATCCCACATTTGTGGATCATGTGCTGCTATATTTAATATTTTGCCCTTACTTCCTCCTTCTTGGAGTTTTATTTGTTCTTCTATTGGCATTCTTCTTCCTGTCAGTTTTATATTATCTCCTCTAATTTCTGTATCTGAATCTAATCTAACTGCTGGTCTTCTAGGTATATTACCTGTACTATAATCTACTGACTGAGGATTACGATTTGTTTGTTGAAATGGACTAGCACTCATTGAACTGGCAACTTCTAATTCTGCTAGTTCTTAATAACTTATTATGGATGTTATGTCTTCGTTTATGTTTTCAGAAGTTATATTATTATCTATTTTATTATTTCTATATCCTAGATTGTCATTTCTTTCTAAACAGATTTTAAAATGTTTTATATATTTCATTATATTCATATTGTTTTTTGCACATCCTTTACATTTAAATGTCATATATTTATATTCTTCGGCTAGTCTTTGTGCTTCTTCTATTGCGATATCTACTTCATATCGTTCTTGTAATATTTCTGCATTCATGAATTCTTGTTCTGTAGTTATAGTACTTTCAGTTTCATTATCATCTAATTCTTTTTGACTAGTATAATTATAGTCTGTAAATCTAACTGATGTCTCTCCTTTACTGGTGGTGTATAATATGTGAGATTCTGGTGTAAATATCTTGAGTTTATTAAATTTTTCTAAATTCCATTCTAAACCTACATATTCTTCTGGATTTATTTTTATTGGCTTTAATTTTATACCTTTATTCCCCATTACTTCGACTACATCATTTACTTTTAGTTTGAACTTGGTATTACTACTTAAAGTCATTTTTTCTATGAAACCTACACACATTAACAAATTATTTTCGTTATTCATTTCTTCATATCCTTTAGTTTGAATTCCTATTTTAACATGTTTTCCAAATTCTTTTAAATTCATTAAGAAATCTGGGCTAATATAAAATATTCCTCCATTATTTGTCATGTCGACTTCGGTTAATCCTATTATCGATTTTTTAATATCTGACCATCTATCATCGTTTATTGTTATTAATACTTTGGTTCCTAGATTTTTTCTAGTTAATCCCTTTATTCCTATAACTATTAATCTCATATGCATTAATATCATCTTATTATTCTTGATTTATTTTAAAGATTCATGATTCACTAGATTTAAGGTTGTAAAGTTTTCTCCTATGACTGATATTTGTTCTTCTCTATAATGTCTATATAGTTGATTATCTGTAGAAAAATATTTAGCATTGTATAAAGTCTTAGGATCTAATAATTTTAACTGATTTTGTTGAAAGATTTGTAAGTCTCGATCTACGTCTATTATTTTATTCAGTTCTTGGGGCTGATCTACATTTGGGTGTCTTATTAATATTCTAGAAATAAGCCTATTATTTCCGAATCTATTATCGGAAAAACTTACTCTTTGCCTTTCTTCTTCGATGGTTCTTCTTGGTCTAGCTGAAAGAAAGTCCATTTTTGTGATTTTCTAATTATATTTTGTCTTTCTTGTCTAGGAGTTAGTTCAGTTTTCTTTAATTGAGTAATTAATTCGTCTATCTCAGTATTTTTAGATTTTTGAACTTCTTTGCCCTTAATTATATTATCTCTTTTTATGCAATTCTAACAATAACGCTATTATAGTATTATTTTGTTTTAATATGGTTTTATCTGTCTGACTTGAAGGAATATGCTTAGATAATCCTTCTGATTCGCTATGATAGCTTTTCGATTTTTCTAATGCCCTACTATAATTTATCTCTTCTTCTTCACTCATGAAAGTGAGATATCTTCTAATCTTTGTATTATTACTTTTAGCTCACTTATTTCTTTATTTATGACTTCTACTTGTTTTACAATTTTTGTTACTAGTTGAGTGGTTTTAATCTCTAGGTCTTTAGGTTTTTCTTCTATAGTCTTTATTACTTTTTCTATTTCTATTTTTGTAAGTATTTTTTCCAAATTAAATTTAGTATTTAAGTATTGAAGTTTTCTATCTATTTCTAATTCTTGTGATTTTAAGTAGTCAAAATTTTGTTTTAATTTTTCTAGTGTCTTTTTCTATTTCTTTTGAGTAACTTCTATTTCTTCTAATAGTCTAATTATAATTTTATCTTTTTCTTGAATTTTTTCATTAAGATTTATTATTAGATCTATTATAGTATTATATTGTTTATCTTCAGAATGTAATATGTGTTCTCCTTGGCTAAAATTACACTTTATAACAGTATTATCTTTTAATGCTCTATATTTCTTTTCAGGTTGAAATCGGAGATCTAAGTATTCTATATTTTTTAAAGAAGCTATTTTGTTACCCTAGAGTGCTTGTAATCGATTATTTGGATCAATTTTTACCTAAACCGTGAACACTCACTATCATTCTTAAGAATATGAGCAGAATCAAATAATCTATATGTATAATAAAGGAGGATAGTCTAGTCTAAAATTAAGACAAGTGTCATCTTGAGAACTACCTATTTGAATTCTTACAACAAAAAACTATCATTTCATAACAAAAAGCTATTTTGTTGATTATTTAAATATTTAATATTATTTCATATTCCATATCTATATATATAACTAGTTAAGCGTACATGTTTGGCACGTGTATATCACGCTAACTAGAATCTTTGAATATAAAAAGAATAAATTATTGTGGTTTTGGCATATGTTATTAAAACTACAATAACAAGTGTTCGTTAATCGATGAGATGATTATTTCTCTTCTTATAATATGATGAGTATTGGATAGTATTCAATTTTAAATCTAGTTTTTAAAGTTGAATAGAAAATTGTTGTAAAAAGAATATTATTTGGTTTGAATTTTTAATTTGAGAAAATAGTTCTTCTTCTTACCATATATTATAGAACTCCTTAAATATTAATTCTCCTAATATTTATTATCATATATTTTTTGCTTACCAAATAATTTAGGACTCTTCAATTTTTAAAATATATTACTCTCTTATCAAAATATTTTAAGACACCTTAATTTTAAATATTATAAAAATAAATAATAATTAAAGAAAATAAGTGAAAAGACAATTTTATTTATTGCAGAGTCTTTGAATGAAGGGCAAAAAGTTCAAATCACTTTTCTAAGGATCCTCACACTTTTAATATATTATAGATTATGGATATAGATAAAGGAGGATAGTCTAGCCTAAAATTAAGACAAGTGTCATCTTGAAAACTACCTATTTGAATTCTTACAACAAAAAACTATCATTTCATAACAAAAAGCTATTTTGTTGATTATTTAAATATTTAATATTATTTTGTATTTCATATCTATCTATATATATAATAAAGGAGGATAGTCTAGCCTAAAATTTAGACAAGTGTCATCTTGAGAACTACTTATTTGAATACTTGCAACAAATATTATTTCATAACAAAAAGCTATTTTGTTGATTATTTAAATACTTAACATTATTTCACAATTCATTACATATTTCATATTGTGATAAAAAATAATTAAGATTGATTTCTATTGGATGAAAATTATTTATGATTTTTATTGATTATTTATTTGTTTATTTAATATTATTTCCTTTTGTGGTATAAACAATTAAGATTCATTTATATTTGATGAAAACTATTATGATTGTTCAATTATTTCATATTAATATTAATAGTTAATTATGTCATATTATTCTATGTTTTGTTGATCATTTATTTATTTATTTAATATCATTAAGAATTTAATAAAATATTATTATTATTATTATTATTATAATGATAAGAATTTTCTATTTTATACTAAACAATGACATTTTTTTACAATAAATTTTATTTAATAAAATATAATAAGAATTCAAATAAAATATTATTAATAATTATAAGAAATATTTTTTAAACTAAACAGTAAAATGATTTTATACTCATAAGGTTGGACTATAATCTATTCGGAAAGAATATTTAAAATGAAATAAGAATTTAATTTGAATAGACTGAGGCAAAAAAAAAATTGAATTTGAATTGAATAAAAATACTTTTTTAAAATTGATCAAACTCTTCATAAATTTAAGTTGATATTGAATTAGTTTTGTTGAAAAATATGCAATGCATCAAACTCAAATCTTTTTAGTATATCAAAACTCTTCACGTCACTTTTTTTTATTTTTTATTTTAGCCTAATCTTATTTTTATGTTTTGATAGATAAAAATTGTAGAAATAAATATAATTATTTTGAAAATACTATGAATTAAACATTAATGATATCATTTCAATTAAAGAAATAATCAATTACAAATCAAGTGATGTATATGAAAAAGATTATTATCACAAAAATATTCATATAATTAATAATATATATATATATATATATATATCCATATAAGAATCCATATTACATGATAAGAATATTCATGATTTAATTTAAATTGTGTAAATCAAAATGATAGATAATCAATTAGAAATTGAGAGACATATTTGGAAAAAAATATTGAATTGAGATAAAATCTTTTAATTTAAATGAAAAGATGTAAAATTTTGAATTCAAATAAATAAAAATTGATTTTGTATTGAATTGATGGGTAAGTACATTCTTAGAATTAATCATATAATATTTTTCCTAAATTAAGACAATTATTTAATTAACGTTTTCTAGAAATATGAAACACAACTAATTTTAGTATATTCATCAGGTGTAATCAAATCAATTCTTTCCTTTTCTGACATGTTTCTTTCTATGTAGAGAAAATATGTGCATTGAGATTAAAATTTTATATTTAAATTATAAGATAAAAATCTTCTAAATTAACTATTAAGCTACTCCACTTTTTTCATATATTTACCTTCCTTACTTAATCTTCTCAAATAATACATTTTATATAACTTTTGCAAGGTCTTACTTTAATATTTACTTTTTTATGTTTATGTAGGTTCTACAGCTTTGCATAGAAATTTTTTTAGAAGAAATGAAGTGTATGGTATTGTTTGAAACTTATTTTATTTTACTTTTTTTGTGTGTATCCTGAATATTTTTGAATATGTGAAATGTTTGTTCTATCTGCTGACCTGTATCACCTCTCTCAATTTTTTTTCCAGGTATAATATCAAGTGACAAATACACAAACTAGCAAGTAAGTTGTTACTTTTTTGGTATAAATATACATTTTTGCTTGTGGAAGTAATTCATATGTTCTTATTATAGAATGATTTTAGTCTTCTCTTTATTTCCGTTTTTATTTTGCATCTTTGTTTGTTATTACTTCAATTATTTGAATATTTATATATTGGTTTTTGACAATTAAATTTATTTTTCTTTTAAAATTTTGCAGTCGTTAATGTAGATGATCCCACTAAGACCATAAACAAGGATATTATGTTATTGTCAAATTTTAATGTGTTGAATCAATAAATCTTATTATTGTTTGTCTATATGTTCGGTATTATTTTTTATTTGATTATCAAGTTTTAATATTTTTTTGAGAAAAAATGAAACTTATCAATCATTAATTTTTGGGAGGAAGTTATAAAAACTATCATAATTTTTATTCATATTTGCATAAAGGCAAAAAGATCTTCAAAGCACACAAAACCATACTTTCTAGCATTGTCTTTTAGTATTTACAAATTACAATAATTACAATATTTATTGCTTTTGTGGGTTGCACTTTGATTTTCATTGATTTAAGTTTGTCTAATATTTTTTTTAACTAAGATAGCATTGACTTGGTACTATCAATTTATCCAACACTAATAAGAAATAAATGGAGAAGAAAATAAATTTTATATGAAATCTTTTTTTGACGTGTTAATTTTCTTAAAAACTATTTAAAATGAGTTATATCACATATTAGTTGATAACTACACGTATCAATATCATTTTTGTATATACAAAAACCTAATTTCTTATGTTTACATTTTCAAATTTGATAAGAAGTTGTACTTGTGGTAACACAACATTACATTTTAGTATGTAATATGATAGAATTTTGGTGTTGATTAAATTGATAAGAACAATTATTTTTACACATTGCCAAAAAGGAATACACTCTTTTGCATATAAAAAATATTTCATTGCATGTTATGTGATCATATAATAGAACTAATAGTTGAAACATGATTTAAAAAAAATTCAAAACAACAAAGCAAATCAAATTAGATTATTTAGAAACAAGAGGGGTCCTCGGGTATAATGAAAAAGAAAAAGTATTTTTCAAATAAGAGAGGAAGAGTGTATCAAAAGATAAAAAATTAAAAATTGATTGAATATAATCTGAAACAAGACAACAATATTTATATAAATGTAAATTATTTTATTAAGAGTAAAATGATAAGTATAAAGTTAAATTATTGTTAAATATTAAGAAAAATATTATCATTTTTTATTGATCTAACAAAAAGTGTATCACATAAATTAAAACTATGGGATGATAGGCTAAGTTAGATATTGTGATTAAAATTGTCATGTCTCAATTTAAAGATGAGGACCATGAGTTAAGTTTGTCATATTCTATATTAAATTTCACAAATAGTATCTTCTTATCGACTAAAATGTACATACCAATATCAATAAGCTAAGTTGATACCATAAATATCAGAGCATTTAAAAAATAATTAAAATATTTAAAAAATAAATCATCAATTAAGTTAAACTATACGACACAAGTTGGAAATAAAAATGAAAGATAAGAAATCTAGAGTTATTTCATTATTAAAATTAAAAAAAAAAAAGCATTCGGTGATTAATTAGTAGAAAATCATATCATGAGTAATTGATCATGTATAAATGAAAACTAAGAAATTAACCACCAGAGTTGGCATAGTGGTTCAACGCTATGTCCCTTAAGCAAGAGGTCGGGGGTTCGATCCCCGCCTCTGGCGAATGGAGCAAACTCTGTGGCCAGTTTCCTACCGCAAAAATGCGCTGATCGAGGAACAGAGGATTAGTCTCACGGCTGCCGGCTGTGGGGATACCTTGAGAAACCAAAAAAAAAAGAAAACTAAGAAATTAAAGTTTTTAAGGAATAATGCAATTCATTGTTCTCATTTTGGGAACTAAAATTAGGATGAAAATTAAAAATTTAGTCAATTAATATGAATTAATGTACTCAATTAGCATATGTTCACAATAAATTTTCGTGATGCTGAAAATTAACTGCAAGCAAAAATAAATAAAATAAAATAAAAAATAATTTTTATTGATGAATTTTGTGAGTACAATTCCGTGACTCTCTTGATTCTTCTCTCCTAAACTTTAAAATGATCCGAGGGCCTTGTTTCTCGCATCGTTGGATGATTTGAACTCCTAGAGATGTATTTCACTCGTCGGAAATGTTGAAAAGTGTTTAGTCGCTTTGGAATAATCTCCAAAAAGAACTCCGTTGATTGCTCCTTGCAAGAACTTGATAGTCAATGCCGACGTTGCCAATTCTTGTCAAAGTCCTCCTTTCAGAATGTTCTTTTGGAATGTTATGTTACCCCCTATTTAAAGTTGTAGGGAGTAGGCCTGGTTGCTTGTGATTGGCCGAAATATGTCACTTTGACCCTTGATAACTTTTGACTGGTTCTCAAATTTGAATGAAATTTTCACATCATTTGGACATGTGGCGTCACCTTGTTGGTCTTTAATTTGTCGGGGATGCCAAGTCACCCTGACACGTGGCATGGGTTTGGGCTCCAAAGTGTAATGAACCTTGGGCTTGAATTTAATAAAATGGACTAATTAATTTGTAGGGCCCAAATTAGTTAATCAATCCAAATGATCATGAATTAAACTTAAATTTTGTATAAATTTAACCCGTTGAATTTTATATGTCTACAAATGCCCCTTACTTCGAGACTTGTCGACGTTGTAGGCTTTTCGAAACTTGGCGACGAGACTTGAAGTACCTATGAATGTGTTTTCATTTTTTTTACTTCAAAGGTACTTGTTTCTTGTTGGTTCCCTCTAGATAGATCTCCACTTGTGAGTGGTCTAAAATTTCCGTAATATATTTTCACATAGAGAAAGTTCTTCCCTTGGTTAAGCGTGAAATAAACAACCCCTAATATTTGTTCAAGTCATTACACACTAGACAATATTGAGGCCCCTCCATATGGATTTGAAATATGACCATATTGAGTAAATCCTTAACTTACTGCCCCTTGCATGTTAGTAAATATTCTTGAATTGAACTTTCCTTTGGTGTTAAAAAAGAATCAAATTTTTTTCAAAGAAATCTTTCAAACATGGTAATTTTCTTTTAGCTACTTGGAAAATTAAAATTCCAGGGATCTTTTCTTCCAATCTTATTACAACCTTCCTTATATATGAAATTGAGATTTTCACCAAAACTTCTATATAAGATTTTTTCTTATAGAGAAAATTCATCAAAGCACTAGGAAGCCACAAAAAAAAAGTGTTTGATTGTGCTTGATTATCGGACTGTGAAGCTGTGACCTTTCCCGATACAATTGAATCCACAAACTGCTCCTCAGGTAACTGTAACTTTCATAGCAGCCCGTTGCCTCTTACTCGCTCAAATTTGCACGATTGCAATATGAAATACGTGACTGCAATCGCGAGCTACTCCTTTTTTTAAATAAGTAGCAACAAGGAGTTAATTTTAATTTTCTTTTTTGCTATAGTTAATTTTTTTTGTTTTTCTTTAACACCCAACTTTCGGTTCTCTTGTTTCCTATTTTTCCCAACTTTTGTGTCCATAACGGTTAGTCTCTATTCTTTTATTAATCCTCAGGAATGGTGTAGGGTGTTCTTGGTCCCAACAATGGCTTGTTTCAACGATCGTGAAAATCCATATCCTTTTCTTGAGATCGTGGAAAGCAAACCAGATTCGTATGCCAAAGCCCTCACTTTGAAAGTTCATCTTTCGATGATTGGTGCCTTCCTTCTTGTTATAAAGCCGCTGAAAACTTCCCTCCATCTCATAGAATGGTCAACGACAGAAACTAAGGACGTCATGGACAACTTTTCGGGTAAAATTGTGACTGAAAAAGTTCTCCTTTTGAAGTCTTCTACACATCAAAATGTTGTTGTTGCGAGCTCTCCTAGCCGCAATGGGAGTCTTAGCAGTTGGCGTGTTTGTAATATCCCAAACTTTTTTTAGCTTAATTTCATCTATAGAATGTTAAGGGATGACCTCCAACATGAGTAATATTTAAATCATGTAGAAATTTTCTTGATTTTGACTTTTCATTATGTGAAAAACTGAATAAGCTTTTCATCGATACCAAATTCGCCCAAATCTGACACTCGGTGAAGGAGTTAGGACGTTTTTAGTAAGCAGTGTTCCAGATTGACAGGCCACCACATTGTGGTGGAGGCCAAATTGACATTTGGTAATTTCCAGAGGGTCACTGTGATTGGGTTGCATCACGGTGAACCCCAATTCAGCATTCCTCAAAAACCAGTAGGTCACCGCGATTCCACCATGTCGCGGTGGGTATAGCAATGACACAATCACCGCATCGCGGTGAGGCGTTAATCGGCGTTTCAATTACGAACTTTAAATCCCAAGGGCAGTCTAGTCTTTTGCTCATATCCCCAAATCGTGAAAACAGACGATTAAAGGTAAAATTGAGCAAAATATGCTCATTCTTCATCAATCTCTCTCAATTAGAAACCCTAAGCTCTAGTATCCAACCACAAGAATCTTCAAATTCCACCATTCATCTTCCAAATTAGTTGAAGATTCAAAGATCCTAGTCCAAGAATTTCAAGAATCTTCATTCAAAAGCGCAAATAGCATCTCAAGAGCAAGCTTCTTCATCTAGTTCATCATCTAAGGTATGTGGGGTTTGAACAAGGATAAATCTTTGATCCTTGTGCCCAAGTCTTTATCTTAATTACAAATTTTACTAGATTTCACATGACTTTCCGTGAAATTGAAGTTTGGGTGATACCCAATTCTTATTATCTTTAGTTATGCAATTTTCATGATATTTAAGACCTCAATTATAAGAGTTTTACATACCTCCATGTTTGAATTTATGACAATCATATTATGAGCTATATTCCACTATCTTGATTGAGATTGTTGAAATCTTTTTAGATAATTTTGAGCATGAAGTTTATGTATGATTATTGATGAATTAATGCTTATTACTTTGGTCCAAAGTACAATCAGTTATGTTATAAGTAGATTATGATCTTTAGTTTTATTGACAAGTTTGATAAGTGCTTTCAAAAGAAAAGACTGATATTTTGATTATAAGATAAGATAGGAATCCACATTTACATTCAAATTATGATTTAAATCAATAAGAAGCATAATTGGTTTTGATTACGAACCCTTGTGCTATTTTAAGGTGGATTTCTAAAAGTTCTGAGTAATAAGTATGGGAGTAGTATTTAGAACCGAGTTGGGTATGATTCCACGGTTTCATTCCCCAGAACCACGTGCCACAGTAGGTTTGTATAGTGGGCTAATATAGTGACCACTAAAGTTAAGGTTCTATTCCCATGGAAAGGGTAGAACAGCTCTCCCCAACGTGGGAAAGATGTTGGAATCCATGTCAGCTCACATGGTTTATGTCGGTTAGAAGAAACTCCCAAGGTCCCCAAGGTTCCCAAGTCAGAGTCCCAAGTTCCCCAGAGCAAAGTTCTATAGTCCCTAAGTCCCAAAGTTCCAAGATTTCCAAAGCTTCCAAAGTCTCTAAGTTTCAAAAGAAAATAATGATAGAAAAACATTTATAAGGCTAAGTGTAAAGGCTCACATATTTATTCAGATTATGCTTTATGGAAAGATAAAAGTTATAGTTTTCAGTTTTCATACTTCAGATTCAAATGTGAGCTCTTTCTATACTTAGCCAACATGATTTAAAGAGAGAGTACAAGTACAACTTTTAGAACTAAATGTTATGACTCGCTAGATTCATAAAGTATGATTTCCTATTCATGATTTCAGATTTCAGTATTTTGGACATTCCAGCTTATGTGAGTCATTTACGTTTAACATGTATTGATTTTGAAAAGTATGATGATGTTTTCTTATACATTACACCCCCATATACTCAGTACATCCTCAAAGTACTGATCCACATATACGTCTATGTGCTATATTATCTCATAATATAAGTGTCAGCTGTAGCACTCACATCATAATCAGACAGTTTGCAACTTCCAGTCAGCAGGTGATAGGTTCTTTTGATTCAAGGTCTCGAGTAGAGTATAATTTTAGTAGTTTTTATTTTATTCAATCGTATTAATTAGGGATAGTTGGGGTCATGTTTCGGCTACCTATAGTCAGTACTAGTAGAGGCTTCATAGATAGTCAGTAGAGTTGTGTATTTTATTTCAGTTTTGGTTGTACATAAAGCAGCATCGTAAACATTCCCCCACAGTTGTATTGATCATATTCAACTAAAGATATATTTTCCTCTTATTTTGTTCAGATTTATGTATCTTATTTAGTTTCTCATGAGATACGCCAGTGTAAGGATTAGCTTGGGATCACTTGTGCTCCTAAGCACCGTGTGATGTCTCGGGATAGCTTTTCGAGGCATTACAAACTTGGTATCAAAGCACAGACTTCAAGTGTCCTAGGGTGTCTGTGAAGTCGTGTCTAGAAGAGTCTTGAAGAACGGTACAGAGACGTCTGTACTTTTCTTTGAGAGGCTACAAGGAATTTAGGAAATATTTCTATTCTTTCAAGTCTCAGATCGTGCTATAGAAAGGTTCTTCAAGAAACCTGGATAGATACTCATCTTACTCTATTCAGGCCATCTCTGCCTTACTTTTAAGGTATCAAAAACAGTCAAGCTTAAATCTTTACAGATGGAGCTTTCTCAGATAGTCCCCACAGATAGTCATGGGATTGTAAGTAGGTTAGAAAGTATCCTATCAGTGCTTTTAACTTTCAAAGTTTGAAGAACTTTATTCATGTTCATAAAAATTGTGCACTAAGGCCAAAACAGATTCGCTTTTAGATTCCTCCTCAGAATCCATAACGTTCATCTATACTTCTCCATCTATGTATTATTCTTGAGATAACATAATTAGTAAGACCTAGTTCCTCCTCAGATGATACTCTCAGACGTGCTAGCCAAAATTTCAGAAGTCACACACAAAGGGCTTGAGAGGAGCTCCTGAAGTTCATTGAGTTGAAAATTATGCCCTTATACTTATGAGTTATTCAGTTGAGATAGAATTAGATATGTATTCAGATTTCCGATTAACTCTTTTTAATACAGATAGTGCTTATGAGAGGAGATAGTATGAACCTAGATTGTTAGATAAAGTGTGCATTCGAGGGATATTATGAACTTCAGTGTTATGGTTTATGAATAGTAGAACCTTATTATAGTTGAAGTATGGGTATAGAAGAATAATGAAAAAAAAAGTGGGAATGATGATTGATAGAAAGTATGGAGGTAAAATTATGCATGTTATCGAGACATGTAAGGTGATGTGTCCTTGTTTGCTAGTTTAGTGGAGGGTGAAGAAAGAGTTATTAGTTAAGGTGAATTGTTTTTTGATTGAAGTACGGAAGGAGTTATTGATGATATTTATTATGTTTGAAAAGTATAGGATATTAATGAAGTATTTGGTGGTTTAGTATCATTAATTTAGGCTTTCCTTGAGACTGCAAAAAAGAGATTAGCTAAAATTTATAGAGGTATGATAGTAAATTAGATGTATAGAAGGGTAAAGAGTAATGATGTGTATAAGGAGGATGTGTTAATGGATTATGATAAGATAGGCCATATGATTATAATCAGTTATTGCTGTTATAAAGTTCTAGTGGACTAGCGTTTCTTGATGCTTTATTCTATAGATTCCAAGTGAGATTAGTATGTGAGGTTGGGATGATAATCATACCCAGCACCAGAAACTAAGTTTGAATGGTAGATGATTAGCAAGGTGGATGTAATGATTTCTTGGTTAGTGTGGCTAGTTGCATGGAAGTGATCTAGTAGGCTTGAACAGTGTATGCAGGAGCTTGAGTTTATTTATTCACAATTTAGTATGCTGTTGTAGGTACGATGTAGAGGTGTGCCCAAGATGATATAGGGCTTCATTTTTTTCAATATATATTAAGTATAGCATGGTTAGTAGTACCCTTGAAATGATAAGTATGAATTAGGCTATGTAGTATACGATGTTCTTGTAAGTTAACTTATGGATTACATGTTGACGATGTTGTAAGTTAGAGATGTGATATTAGCAGAGTATGAACAAAGTTAGGATGGTTCAGCAAGGGTTTATAGATATCCATGTTAAACGTTAGAATCTAAGTTGGAAGCTTTGTGGATTGAGCAAATAGAAATAAGAGTTGAAGCTCTAGATGGTGTGAATGTGGGATGTGGTGATGCTCAGGAAGAGTCTAAGTTCTCAAGTGTTCCAGTTATTATATGATGACTAATGAGGGTATAGGAAGGTAGAGTTGAATCTCTGAATAAAGTGTTTGAAGTGAGTTGTACACTTCCAGGTGCAGTACTTCAGGGTAAGTTTAGTTGTATGTTTATTGATTATATCCCTGACTCTAGAGTGAAGTAATTTCAATTTAGATCAGAGTTTATCTAGTGGTTCCCAGACTTAGAGAGTCAGCTTAAAGCTAAGGGGGAGATGATAGAATGAGTAACCAAGTCAGACTTGCAGATTCTAGTGGTGATGCCAGTATATTATAAGTTATCAGAAAAGGAGAATGATGGCCATCCATTCTCATTTTGGTATTTTTACTTCAATTATCCCGACATCTACTCATGCCTTGCGTGTCAGTCCCATAAGCATAATTCATGTTCATGCATATGATAGATAATTTTGTACTCTCCCAGTTCCTAAAAATGAGGAGTTCTAATTTATTCAGCAGTTGGAATGACCTTCCATAAGTTATGAACTCCAAATTCAGGTCATGCAACTCATGAATCATGTACTTAAGCTTTACAGTATGTGTTGACACCTAATTTTTTTCCCTCCACAACCAAGTTTAATTTCAAGCTTCTTCGGTTGTCAATAAAATTAAAATATTTATTTCATCCGAATAAAATTTTTGTCAAAATACTTTGTACGTAATTTTGTCATTTTAAGTAGCGATTATATATTATCATATTCAATTATACGAGATTATAATTTTGCTACTTAAATGTTTATTTCACAAATATCAAATTTTAATTAAGGATAATCTTTGAAAATAAATATAATGATTAAAATCTTGATTTAAATATAATTTATTCTCAAAAATAATTTATTTGGATAAATATGTGCTTGATTTTATTAAATCAAGAAGCTCAGGATTAAACAAGGTGTCAATTCGTATCGAATTTTGATTTGATTTAGTCAATTTATTCAATTTGACTCTAATTAAAATCAAATTGGCCCCAATTGAAATGCAATTGACCAATAGGTATTCAATTTGGCTAGAATTTAAATTTAATTGCCTAAATTGTAATCCAAAATCCTAGTCCTAATTCTCAAAACCCTTATACTCAGTTGACACAAATTAAAACCCAATCTTGACCCAATTCAACAACACTTCCAACACCTTCACCCAAGCCCAAATCTTAAACCACCCCAGCCCACCTTCAATTTACCTTGACCCAGCCCATTCCCTTATATACTTCCCCTTCAGCATAATAGCAACAACCTTCAGTAATATGCGAACAGCTTTCACCAAATCCCTACCCGATACACGAACAATCGCCAATCTCCGACCTGATTTCAAGCCCGAATAGCTTCAACCCAACCTCAATCCGATGCTCGCGTGCATCACGCGCATCCTGCGTGAATCCGTATGAAAAAAGTCTAGAAACTTTTGAAAATTGGTGCGTTGGCCTCCTCCAATGTTCCAATCCCGTGAATCTCGGGTACCATGGTACAAGTTCATACATATCTGGTTGATTTTCATTGGTTTGGGGTACAATTTGATTTTCCCCAATTATTATTGGTCCATCGATTTTGGATTTGTTGGAGAAAAAAAATCTAAATGGGGTTGCGATCGGTTAAGGTCCTCATCTTTTGAATTTCAAATCCCTTAATATCCTATTTCAAAAGACCCCTATTCATTTTCTATATAAGAGGACTTTGGTTCTTATTTAAAGGGGATTTTTTTTTCTTTTGGGGGGTCACTGTTTTTAGGGTTCGAAATTTTGGGTCTGGGAAAAGGGGATTTTTTCCTTTAGGCTCTTAGGTTGAAAAACTAGGGTTGGCAAATTTTGGGGTCTGATAAGGATGGAAAAGTTCTGAGGATTTTTGGTTCGAAGTTTAGGTCGAAGATTCGGGGGCTAAAAATTTTGGATTGGAAATTCCATGATTTGAGGAGAGTTAAGGTTGAAAACTAAGGTCGAAAATTTGATTGTGAAAGCGAGCAAAAAATTTCTATTTTTTTCTTCTTTTTTGAAAGCTGGTTGATTAGCCGAAGGTTCCCTAGTTGATAACACTGATTCTTGGTGGTGGCTGATTCCGACGTCAGTTCGTCGTTCCGTCTTGCTGCTCCCTAAAAGGTAATACACTTTTTCGTTCAACCTTTAATTTTTTCTGCATCTCGACTTTTCTGTAGTTATAAATGACTTTTTCGATGATATTCTATACTGGGATTGTCTGCTATAGTTGGCTATGATGGCCTTAGGATATGTTCGTGACTACTGTTATGCTATTTGTTGAATCAGTGTTCATGTCATAATTTTTGATGTGATTACGTTGAATATACTACCTCTTAATGGATATTGTTGGTTATCTGTGAGTTTGTAGTACAAATCATCACATATATCGTTGAAACTTTGATATTCATTTTTGGTTTATTATATTGATTCAACTTTTTCTATTGTTTAGGCCATTGTCCATGCTTAACTTGATGTGATGAGTATCAAAAGTTGCTTTGATTTGTTATTCGAGTTCAACTTCTAAATTTATGTTTAGTTCTGATTAGGAAACCATTTTAGCATAAACAATTATGTCATGTTTATACTCGAATATTGTGGCTTGACGCGCTGTAGTTTTAGCTAGATGTTCCGCTTTAGTCTCGATGCTCTGTTTAGTATATGGTGTTCTCGACTTGATTGTCTATCCTCCGGTTTAGTTTCGCTCTCAACGTAAGGTAATTAGTAGCTAGGTCAATAGGTCTCAGGACGATTTGTCCCTCTTAGGTGATATTTCATTAATTAACCCGAGATTCCATCATATCTTGTTATATTTATAGAGTGTTTATTTATGTTCAAAAATTTGAATGTTTTCCCCTGTTTTGATAAAAGTGGTGGACTGCTTCCAAATGATTCAAGGTACACTTTTATTTCAATTAGCGCGAGTCAGAACTATAGTCATATGTTTTCCCGATTTTGATAAAGTGTTGATCTCAAATCATTTTCACTTATTGTTTTATGTACATGTTATATGTACTTGACTGCCTTTGAAATTTCTGATGTGTTCATGCTTGTAGAATTATTTCATAGTAGGTTGAAAATCAAGTGATCTATTACACAACAGTTGTTTGCATTTGTCCCTTCAGTTATTGTCCAACATTTTTTCAAATCATCAAAGTTTTCAAACCATGTCAAACATCTATTTAGCTAATGTTGTTTTCCTGGTCATTTTCTCATCTCCTATGTCCTACTTTGGTGATCTACATGACGCTTCTTTATCTATGCATGATCCCTTTATAACAATAGCTTTGTTTTCTTTTACTGTCATTGGATCCTAATCCTTACCCTTTTCTCTACATGTACTATTTGCTTTGAATCCAAAAAATGGATTCAATTTCTCATTGCATTTTCTTCCTGGCCATTGAGGCCCGTCATCTCCATCGAGTCAACTCTTAGAGAAAGTTCAACATCAATCTCTTTTTGTTTACAAAAGAGGAGGCTTGCTTTCAACACATGAAAGTCTTACCTTTATCTTCCCAAATGTCTTACATATTTATAAGAGAAAAAGAAACTATTCCTAATTTACACGTTTTACATGTAAACTATTTTCTACTTTACACTTTTCCTATTTGCAAAAGACTTTATAAAAAATCTTAAGACTATTATACAAAAAGACAAAATTAATAAAGACTAAAGCTATACATTAATGGCACTTTGCCATAGAAAAGTCAAAAAGTTATCAAAAATTAGTAAATGCTATAATAACTTACGTATCTAAAGTCAAGAAAACTATTCACATGTCATTTTCTTTCATAACTTTTACTATTTTGTCTTCTTTCTCTTCCATTATTGCTCCGTTGATTTTTATCTTCTAGCTGACGTCCTTATCTTCTTGGTTGATTTTTTCTTTTATTCTAGCCGGACTTTCGGGATAATATTATCTTCTCCATTACATCTCGAACATTGATGATCTGGATATTTGTGTCTAATTATCTTGCAATATTTTGTTAATAATCCGTCTGAAATAAATCCCTTCCTAATTTCCCTTGTAGTAGATTATTTTTCTGGGTTAAGTAACGTCATTATCCATTGCCTGACATCTTCCATATCTGTTTGTTGTAGTTCTCTTGAATGTGAACAAATCATTTGATGATCTCTTGAATAATAGCTCCATATTGGGTTTCCATTGATATAATTATTTGCTAATTCTTGAATAATTGTGGCTATTCCAATAAGTCATTTATTTGCGTAAAAATCAGGTATCTCGATTTTGGGTATCTCTGGCTGCTGCACAATATCTTCCGGTATAATCATATCTCTGGTTAATTCTATTTTTACAATTTGTATAACTGGTTTGATCTCGTCGTATAATATCTCTGCTGGTGCAGTATAAAACTTTATATAAAATAGATTTCCTTTGGTTACTCTTTTATAGGTGGTGAATACTTTATGTAATTCTTCTATAGCTGTTAGTTCTTCTCCATCTTGGGTATATACAGTATTTAATAATCCATAGTTGAAACAAGTTTTTATTAAGCTTGGGTTGGTTTTGGGTAGTGCGATTAGCTTGTTGTAACCTTGCAATTTTTGGGTTATATAGTTTGTGTTTGGTTCTTGGATATTTGTAGCTCTGGGGTTAAGGTTTAGAAAAGTTTGTACTTTGTAGATATTTTCAATATATCCTCGGGCTATATTCTTATAAGCTTTTTTATCTTGGTTCAAACTATCTCGATATGTGGTAATTTGTGGGGGTATGAACAAGGGGTCTTTTTGTGCTTTTGGTATAAATGGTTTTTCAAATATCTTATTCATGTTCATGTTCTGGTATCTTTGTCCACTAACTCCTTTTCTTGTACCTGCAATTGAAGATTGATAAACGTTATGGGTTTTATGGAGTGTCCCAACGTCTTCTTTTAGCTTTGGAATTTTATTGTCTTCCGATTGACATAGCTCTGCATATTGCTGAGTTAGCTGATTCATAGCTTTAGACTTCAGTTTAACTTCATTAGTCTTTAACTTTTCTATTTCATTACCCATACTATCCATTTTCATTGAAAGCGTAGTTAGGGTTTTCAGTATTTTTTCTAAAGCACTATCTTCTATTATATCAGTCTGTGTAGCTTTGTCTTGATATGTAATCTGCAATAACATTTTTGTTAGTACTAATTACTTCAATTGTAAATGTAAAAATTAATATATTCAATACTAGTCTCCAAATTTCTTTCGTTGTAACTGAATTTTGTATTTTCTTTGTTAACCACCAACATTTTTGAACCGTTGATTGGAAAGTTGAAAAATATGAAAATATGGTGTGGGATCCATATTTGGTCGAAACGATCTCGGATGAAAAATATGACTTTGAACCAACACATTCGGAATGTTGATTTTAGATTAGTAACATGTTTGGTTTGGTTTTATGACTTTTAAATCTCATTTTAACCCTCAGTTTGGAAAATTATAATTTTGAATTTTGGGGGTCAACTCACTGAAAATGATGTATTTTCAAAATAAGATATTGTCATTGAGTCCAGAGCATCAAATTTAGTGTGGTTGATTCATTTGTGTATACCGGTCTCCGAATTAATTCTGAGCACCCCATCGATGTCCGTTTTTGGACTTAAAAATCTAGTGAAAAAATACAATATAAACCAGTTTCCCCCCTTTTTTTGTCCATTTTGCTCATTCTTTACCAAGCCTCTTGAGAGTTAAACCCTAAATAGTGTGAGGGCTTAAAAGTGAAGCTTGTGGGTGCTTATAAAGCTAGATTAACATCTATTTCTTGATTCTGTTATGGATTTAAGGTGAGATTTCATCCTTTTCTACTCTAATTCCTTAATTAATTTCTCAAAACTCTAAAAATCTTAGAGCTTAATTTTAAACCCCAATTTCACTCCTTTTTTACTTGTATAATGTTTTAATCTTATAATTACTTATTTTTCATCAATTTAACCTTCAAAATAACTTCGATTCTATATTTTAACACGGTGTTCAAAGATTTTACCCGATAAAGCTCAAAAAGGGTTTTTATTTAATTTGAACCTCGTTTCGGACTTAATTTGACTTGGATTTTCAGCTGTAGATTTTTAAAAATACGGAGAACACATTTTTGTAATAAAGTTCTGATTTTACCCTTCTTTTTTGGAAATTTATTTCGGGGGTCCGTTTTGACCTCGAACCAAAAGTAGGCAATAAGGACATTGTTGGTTCTATTTTGACGAGTAGATTCTATATTTCTTAATTTTAGTTGATTTGGGGATCATTCTTGGAAAGTAAGGTTGTGGGTTCAAAGCATAATGAATCGGTTTCGGCATTCGAGGTAGGTTATAACTTAACTCTTCAGACTGGGATGGGTAGTTAATTTATATACCAAAATGCATGTTAAGGGTCGAAACTAATTATGAAATATGACTATCTATATGTTGTGCTCGTGTGGGGGCCTGAATGTGATGTAATGGTCGAATCTGTGATATCATATGATATATGTGATCGTCTGGGGTCTTATGTGATATTGATAGCCTGGAATACATGTGATTATTGTATTATGATGTTAGAAATGCCTATTGTGGTGCCTTTGGTGTATTGTGATATATTCATACTTTGTGGGCATATGGATCATGTGAAAAATTTATGGATAGTGGAAATAGTGAGCGGATATTGGCTCATGTTGTTGTGGAATTAAAACATTATGGTTGGTTGTGGGAATGTAACGCCCTGAATATGGTACCCAAAATGCCACACGGTGCTCATGACTCCGAAGGATCACAAGCTAACCCATGACTGATATCTATACCTGTATACTGTAGACATCATGTAACTAATAGAATGAAATATTCCATAAGGTTCAAAACGGATAAAACATACTATCAGAGAGTACATATATCAATACCAAAACATGAACTGAAATAAACTGTCTGAACATTCTGTAGTCTGAAAGCCTCTAAAACTGAACTATCTGAATAAGGAGTTAATGGGACATGTCCCCAACTAACTCCAACTACTGAAATAAACAAAGTAATGAAATAATAAGAAATGATCATGTCCTCGAAGGATGAGGACTCACTGCTAACTCTGACTACTTAGACTAGAATGCTACTGATGCTCTGGAGCTCGTGCTTCTAAACCTATGGTAGAAAACACCATAGCGCAAATGCGTTACTACAATTGAATGTACTGGTATGCAAGTGAGGTAGGCTGAATGCAAGGGTTTATATGCATGAACTATGCTAATCGACTATATAATATGAATGAGAATACATGTATGAATAAATGACTGTAACTAAATTCATGATGATACTGACTACTGAGTCTGAATACTGATAACATGAGTAGTGATAACTGATACTGAGCGACTGTATCTGATAGTCTAGGTTCTGATGAAACTAGCTGAGTTCTGTACTATTTTGAGTTGACTGTATCTGACAATACTGAATTTTGTAGAACTATCTGAGTTCTATTAGTGAGAGTGAGACTGAAACTGTAACTGTGGAAAGTAGTCATCTAACCGACATGCCCCAATTAAAGCAATGTAGTTGAGTTGGGGTCCAATCTGTAACCCCAATTGGAAGGGTGTCAATACTGCGCCACTGGTCAGGATAAGCTGTGAGTGATCCCTCATCTAATAGGTACTCTAAGGAGAATGGTGGGACCCCCATCTAACAGGTTAAACCACCTCATCAACCCCCATCTAATAGGTTAGATGTCTCAACCTACGGTGGCTACCTAGTTCTGGAGCTCAAGGATTGCTTCTAAGAATCACACCCTCTACTCACAGGTGAGTTCCCATCCTTGGACTTACTCGGTGCTGAATCCTACTCCCATCTGATTAGACACTGAATTAATTATACTGAACTGACTGGACTGAGTTTACTGAGTTTCATTGACTGACGGAGTATCACTGAGATTTGATAACTGACTGAGATTACTGAGTTTTCCTGAGTAATGAGACTGACTGAATTCTACTGAACATGGCTTGACTGAGAGTATCTTGAAAACTGACACTGGCTTTAGGCCCACAACTAAATTATCAGGTACAAGTACCCCCAGGACTCGATAGCATGAAACTGACAAGACATGACACTTCCTGGATTCACGACCATAATCAACAATCCATAATACAATCATTGGGGAATTTCGTGAGGCACTTGATTATCATGGTTTGGTACATGAGTAGGAAAGCGTATAAACACATCATAATTTCATAGGCTAATCTCATGAATAATCCATCAAACAATATCAATATATAACAATAACATGAAAGTCATTTTGAACATAAGGGTAAAGCATAGGTTCATCATTTTGGTCACAATTGAGTCATAAGGCATATTTCCTATTCTCTTAGGCATTTTATCAAACACCTTACATACATAACTATAAGCTTAGGCATGGATATTAAATTAATTCATCATGATTGCATAAATCAACACAATTTAGTAGATTTTAATCCACATGTTAGCATAAATTACTGAAAACACATTTAACGATTCCAACTTGGGTATCATACACAACATCAACATGATCATAATCAATCCACAACATAAATATCACAATTTATAATTTAAAATTTGATTCTTGGGCTTCATGGACAAAATGAATCCATGAATGAACACTTGACATACCTGGGTGGATGATTTCTTGAAGGTTGGTGAAGGAAAACTTGAGTTCTTGACTTGGGATTAAGCACGCAGGGTTTCTTATTCTTGGGGATTGATCTTTGAGAGAAACCCTAATTTGGTGTTGTGAATGAATAATGAAGTTATGAGCTATGGTCTGGTATAATTAGGGGTTAAAACGGGTTGAAAAGACCCAAATACCCTTTTAAAAATGGCTTAAAAATTGCTGAACAGGATCTGTGATGAATCGTACGATGGTCCGTTGCTAGCTCGACGATCCGTCGGTCTGACCATCATACTTGGACCAGAATAGGGACTTACTGTCTTAGTATCGACGGCTTGGGTGATGATCCATCGCAAGCTCAATCGTCCGTCAACCTGTCCGTCGTACCTTCGCTAGAAGATTGATTTACTGCCTCACCTGCGATGGTTTGGGCGATTCTCCGTCGCTAGCTTGACGGTCCGTGGGCCTGACCGTCGCTTTTGAGTAGTTCCAACAGTCCTCTATAAAATGTCCATAACTTTTTACTCCGATACCGGATTTTGATGAAATTGGTATCGTTGGAAAGCTAATTCAATTTCCCATATGATAAAAAGTTAAAATTGAGGAAATTCTATCTGTTTTAAACATTAATCATTTAAAAAGTCATCACTAACTCTTCTGAAGACTAGATTGGACTTAAAGAGAGTTTGGGGTATTACAGGGAATACATCATATGGATTGGTTGTGAAAATACATCATGTGAAATAGTTATGGAAATATTGATTTTGAATGGTTATGAACATTGCATTATCATTCTCATGTCATCATACGCACCATTTCACTTGTTTGTTTTTTGCTTTATATTTACTTGTTTCCATGTATGCATACTTGATTTGTGTCTTATGTTATGTATGTGCTTTGTAAATACTAGAAACACTGGAAATACTAGAAACAAGGCTGTGTGCCAATCTCAAGGTTGTGTGCCAATCTCAAGGCTGTGTTCCAACCTCATGTATCATCATCATTATCATCACATTATAATTGCCATCAATATTATAATCTTATGCATTACATTTGCTTTATTGTGTTGATATTGTTATTGAATTTACATATTGACTTATTATATGTCTACTTACTCTATTTCCTATTACTTGTACTTGACCATCCCGTATATACTTGTTCTTCTCTATATATACTTGCATGTGATATAATGTATACTTGTGTTATACTCATTGTGTTGTTGTATTTTGTGATATATTAGAACTGTTAGTGCAAGCGGTGTGGGATACCGTTGTGGGACATTTTCTGATTGCAGGTGAATTTCCCTTAGTGTATATTTTGTATGCTTTATTACTACTTTTCTTGGTCAGACTATGATATCTATTGAGTACAAGTGGACCATACTCACGTTTACTACACCTTTTGGTGTAGGTTCTAGCTCAAGTGCGCCTCAAATTGCTTGATTTTGAGTGCCTTTAGATTTCTCAAGGTAGCGGTTGGACATTCATGCGTTCGAAGTTCTCCTCTATCTTTCTATAGTATTTATGTCTTTATTTGTATTCAGAGACAATTGCTGACCCTGTGTGGATATTTCTGATGTATTTGACTCTTGGTTTGTATTAATAGTTCTTACACTATTGACACATGGTTTTAGGAATGTATGGTATTTGGATATGTTCTTTCTGCATTGTTATAATTACTTGTATGTTTTGACTTTTTTAGAAGCCTTACCTAGGGGTATTTCTATGTTTTCCTTTTTTTGTATCAGTGTGGGTGATAGGCTTATTTGTCAAGGTACACCGCGACAAGTGTCATTATGAATATCATTTTTGGATCATGACAAATTAAAATCAAAGCATCCCAATTTGATTGGTCTCAACGATGTAAGAATGGAATGTCTAGTAGAGTCTCGTGGATCGATATGTAGACGTTCTTATCTATCTTCGAGCGGCTATAGGATGTCTTTAGAAAAACTTTCCCCATTTTATTCCTTATCGTGTGAATTTCTTATAACCTTGAGTTTTGTGTTGTGTTTCTCTTTCTGCAAAGATGGTGTTGACAAGGTCCTGCGAGGTCAGAGATGTAAAGCTTTCTCCCTGAGGGCGAGCCTCGAGTCGTGGACAGACTCAAGGGAGTGGATGGGTTCGCGGATCATCCCCATCTAGAAAGAGTGTTGGGGGACTCTTTCCTGAGCCTTGTGTTAGGTACTTCTCAGATGGTTATGTTTGGAGCATTTTTCAGAGCATTGTGGATCATGCCAAGATGATTGCGGGTGTTCTTAGAGCATCTAAGGGAGACACCAAGAAGGTGCACCGTTTTGGTGAGTTTAGAGGTCAGTCTCCTTATGGTAGAGATTTTAGAGGTTCTAATGGATATCAGGGTAGGCTAGTGCAGGTGACCTTACAAAGTTTAGGTGGTGGATCTGCTATATGTAGTTTTCATGATGAGTAGATAACATCAAGTGACCAGGTCCCTAGAGGAGCATGATACAGTATAGCTGACACGCGTGTCTGCACAATTTTTTCCTCTTGTGTAACAAACTTGTAGGTGCTGCTTGTACTTAATAGGACATATGGTCGAATGATATTTCAGCCCTAATCATCACCCATCTATAAAATAAAAAAAGGCTTCTTCATCAAATGGTTTTTACAAATATTTTGGCAAGCTGAAGAGAGGAAAAAGGCAAAAACCCATGTTTAGCTCAAGTCCTTATTTTTGTGTACTAAATTAGAGAGTGTCTTGAGTGAAATTTGATTTGTAATTGAACTACTCATGCTATAACAGTAGTGTTTTATTTTATTGAGAGAAGTGCTTAGGTAGAGTTGCCTAAGCTTGTTCCAGGTAAGAGTTAATCAGTTGTTGAAGAAAACTTGGCAGAGGTGTCAAGGTGTGCTTGTAATAGAGGTATTGCAAGCAGGAGAAACGTAGAGTTAGGTTCACAGTTAAGTCTGTAATCAAGAGTTTGGTTATAGTGGACTGTTTTGAGCCTATGAGGGCAAACCGTGGTTTTTCCTTCCTTGAGCAACGGAGTTTCCACATTTAACCTTTGTGTTATTTATTTCCTGTAAAGCCTTTAATTTTCTAGCACTTTATTGTTGATTTACTGTGCCTTTGGCTGAGATTGACTTTGAGGGACCTGGTCCCTTACTGCGTGGTGCAACCTCTAAGGATTTCAACAATTGGTATCTAAGCCGGTTCACTTTAAAAAGCTTATACCTAGAGTGATATGGTTATTCTGGCTGCTATAACTGAACTAAGGGTGGAGAGAAAGAAAGCAAAAAAAAAGAGATTCCTGACTTTCAATGCTTTAGAATATGACTTAGGTAAAGAAGACACTGATGTTGCACTTCTAGCAACAAGGATTGTTAGATCTATGAAAAAAGGTGGTAGCTCTGAAGAACTTATGAGGAACTACCCAATGCAAAAGAAGAACCAAAATCCTAAAACATCAAGAAGAAAAGATGCAGCTAGGTGTTTAGTAAAGAAAGTATTGGTTGCTTTGGAAGACTTGTCCATCAAATCTGGGAAAGATAAAGAGTATAGAGATAGTTTCATGCTGAATAAGGAGGATAAGAAAATAATCTCAGGTTTCTGGTGTTCTCTAATGGCTACATAGGGAGACTCTTCTAATGATTTGGGTAAAGATGAGAAGACTGGAGATATTTATATGCTAGCAGTGGAAGACAGTCTAGTTATCTATGATTCTTTGTTTGCATTCTTGGCAAACTCAGAGGATGAAGAAGAAAATGAGGTAACACTCTTTGATCTTAAGGAAAACCTAGATAACTATACTTCTAGGAATATAAATATCTTGCTAGTGTATTGATAGACTCTGTATATATAAATTAATTGCTGAGAAGAATGCATTAGAGAAGAAGTAGAGAATTAAGAAGATGAGTTGATTGCCTTAACTCTTCAGATATCTGAGACTGAAGAAATGGTCACTAAATTGAACTCTGAAAAATTAAATTACATGATTCAACTGAAAAAGAGAATGATTTAGATAGTAAAGGGAAGAAGAAAGCCTCAAGGCTTCAGATTAATCTCGAGGAGAAATTAAAAGCTTCACAAAATACCATATGCCAACACTTCATAGGAATGAAGAGTTAGAGAGGGACTAGGTCCACTTGGAAAAAGAGTTGAACAAGTCTCCTAAGTAGACTACCTCCTCACTGATCCATTATGAGTTGCTAGTCAAGGTGTTAATGATGGTAGAGGTTTGGGATACCAAGGAAAATTCCAACTTGTTAAGTCTAAAGGAAAGGCTGTTTAAGATGATAAAAGCAAAAGGCACAAACTCCTGTGCACTCACTGTGGAAGAGATGGATATTTGAAAGAAAGATGTCAGCATTAGGTTAAGGAATTGGAGAATACTGAATACTTTCAGCAGAAGAGTGATAGTGCACATCCTAAGGGCTTCAAGCCTTTGAAAAAGGTAAAGAGGAAGCTATCACTGCCTATATGGGCTAAGAAGAATCTGATTACTCCATTATCTCCCTACTGACAACTCAAACTTAAGTGGGTTCACAAATCTAACTTGTGATCAAGATTTTATGTAAACACCCATGGGGAAAACTTTGAAGGAAAATAGAAAGCAACCATAAGTTAAAAATTCACTCAAGAAAGAGAGAGACTTGGTCCTATCTCTCGGGAGAGTACCAAAATAATGTGCCTTAATTTTTTTTTATAAAATTTCTATTTGAAAACATGTCCTATCTCATATGAACAAAAGCTGTCAATTTGGTTCAAATATGAAGAGTCACACCATTGTTATCAGTGCATCTATTCAAAAAGATATCTCTTAAATGTTAAACAATCATCTCCTTAATTATAAATCCAAATCTTTTTATTCTCTTCTCAATTAACTCAGAACATTATTTTCTCCCTAAACTAAACTGGTCCTTTCCTTTCCCTTCTCAGAAGTTCAAAATGGCTAAAATTCCATCTTCTTCAAACTCCATAAAAGAATTATCCTTTGATCATCTTCAAGAGTCACAAAGTACTTTACCCATCAGTCCTACACATGAAATTCTCAAAACCCTAAGTGAACAAATTCCTGTTGACAATTCTATATCCATTAAAGTTCTTGCAGAGTTAATGTTGGATTATTTGAATCAAGGCCTTGATTGAACAAGAGCTCTCTCAACCAGAAATCCCCCCTTCTCAAAAGAACCAGAGTCCTCTAATGTCCCTCAAATTCCCGTTCATCTTGAAGATTTGGTAGGTTCTGAAAAATCAAAAAACCTGCTAGTACTTGGTTCCTCTAATGACTGATTCAAAATCCATCTTTGCCCAACTATGTGATGATGGAATTCCTGTAAAAAGATTTAATCCTCTTAGATGCATAAACTTGGGAGCTGAGAATCTGCTTTTACTTGGTTGTGATCCAAACAAAAGCTCAGTAAGTTTTGAGGAACAATCTGTAAGGGAAAAAAAATGAAGAGACAAAGAATGAAGAAGTGGTATTACCTCCAAATGAGAAAGATAAAGAGGATGGGGATGAACAATCTCTGATTTTAAAAATGAATAGACTGAAGGACAGTAAAAGAAAAGAAAAAATGATTGACACTGGTGTATAAAGAACTAGATCCTATTCCACTAGAGGATTTGAACAAAAATTGTTAGTAGATGCCATGAAGGAAAGTAAGTTTTCTACCACTAAAAGAAGAGAACTCAAGAAAGCTGTCATAGAAGAGGAGGAAAATGTTGAAGTAGTGGAGGTTGGAGAAGATGTGGATACTGACACTAATATTTTTATTGCAACTAAGAAGAAAATATAAGAAGTTCATGTTGCTGAGAGGACCAAGTCCTCTAGTCCCAAAGTCTGGCAGTCCTATTATAAGCAAAAAAACATATTGTTGTCAAAATAAAGGAAGTCTCTAAGGGGCCTGGTCCCGTAAAGAGAAAAACTGATGAAGAGGAAGAACCAAGTAGTGAATCAAAGAACAAAATAAAAGAGGAAGAAAAGAAGTTTGTCCCTAGAGAAGCAAGGAATGTTGTCTTGGAAACCCAAAAAGTGCTAATTGGGAGAGTGTTTGATCAAAGGATCTAGGAGAAACCATAGATGATGGAATTCGTAGAATATGTGAAACATCAAGGTTGGATTCACCTACTTGAAGAATCATCTCCCATGGTGTTTGAAAATGAAGTTAGAGAGTTTTACTATACCATGGACTTCTCAAAAGATGAGCTAAGCCTAATTGCCCAAGTGCAAGGAAAGTCTATCCATTTAGATGAAGAAGACATGAAGGATTTTAGAAGTACCTATTATGGGAATTAAATCTGTTGTGAAGGAGCAGTAAACGTGTCAAGTGGATCGGGCTGGCCCATTTTGACCCGTTTAGCCCAACCCGTTTAGGTGGCCCGACCCCTGGTGGGCCTTCGGGTTACTGGGCTGCTGGTCTCGGGCTAGGCCATCTCAATCAATAGGCTCACTGGACCGACCCAATAAAAAAATTGGTCCAGTCCCACAGGTTACCTGGCCCAGCTCGACTCAATTTAATTATTTTTTTTAATAGTTGACATCATTGGGCTGCTGACTTCCATTGCTCAAATGGACCATTGGCCTAACGAATATAATGTCGTTTAGGTCCAAACGCCATTTGGCCAAAGTTGGTTATTTTAAAAAAAAAAAAAAACTTAATTCAAAAATTTTCCTATAAATACCCTACAATTTTAAATCATTTTTCACTCAAACAACTTCTCTCATTCTCTCAAATCTCAATCTCTCTCAAATATTCTAGTTATCTCCAAAAGTGTTCAATTTTATTTTTAAATTTTGCGATTACAAATATCAAGTGGAAGTTTTCTAAAGTTGCAACTTTTGGATACTTCTAAAATTTGATATTGTCGTTCCAACTCTTATTTTTAATTTTTAATTAGTGTATTAATTGTTGAATATTTACTTTTATTATTTTATGTAAATTGAATATTTTTTAGTTTGATTTAAAATATTGATAAATTAAGAAACCTCGATAAAAGTGTCAAATTTTTTTATCCCGGAAGTGGTAGTGGTAATAAAAAATGAATTGGTGGTGGTTCCGATAGAGATAGTTCAAGTACTAGATATACCCGTGTGCCTTCGATGCCAGTTAGTCAACCTTTTAAGGAAGAAATAGGTGTAGGTAATCACGATATGAATTATTTAAAAGCTCAGAAAAATTATGGTATAGAAGAAGAGAATGAAGTTGACACGGTTAATTTAGATGAAGATGATGAAAATATTGGTGAGCTAATATTAGATCCGAATCGGTTAATCTTTCTCCTCGTCCTCCCCATCGTGCCCATGTAATATCTCATAGAAAAACTAGTATTGCAAAGGATTTTTTTTGGAAATAGAAGGAGAAACTAAGGTGCAATGCAATATTTATGAATTATATATGAGCATAAAACTGGAGGTAAGAAAGGAGGTACAGCTTCGTTGATGAGACATTTAAGAGACAGACACGCAAGAGAGTTAATTATTGCATAAGGCGGTGAGGCCGTTGGTGGGCCAACACAAACTAGATTGAACCCAACAACCGGTCAATTAGTTAAGAATTATAATAAAATGAAGGACTGAGAAGAAATAACAAAAATGATAGCTCTGGGTTGTTTGCCTTTCACTTTTGCTTTTTCGGATGCTTTTATTCATTATATTCAAGTAATTTATAATCCTATGTTTACAGGTATTCCTAGAAGTACTTGTCAGGCCGATATTTTTAGACTACATGCATCATATATTTATTATTTATCTGCGTTATTAAAAATATTCCATATAGAATTGCTCTAACTTCTAATCTTGGTCATGCTGTTAACAAAAATGACTATTTAACAATTATTTGTCACTGGATAGATAGTAATTTTGTTATGCAAAAACACATTCTGGAATTTTTATGTGATGAAGATCGTAGATACACTGGAAGATTTATTTTTGAATCTGTTTCTAAAGTGGCAATATATTACGGTATTGAAAGAAAAGTTTTATATATAGCTTTTGATAATGCATATAATAACAAGGTTGTTGTTGAGTTGTTGAAAGTTGAACTTTCTCCGTTGTTACCTAAAATAATTCATGTTAAGTATGCTTGTCATATATATAATTTAATTGTAAGAGACGATCTTGAATAATTTGAGCTTTATATTTGTAATACCCCGTACTCTTCTTAGCATAAATTCATCCTTAGAATGTTTAGGGATAGAGGGATAGCTTCCAAATTGAATAACATTTATTTCGTGTGGAATTCATTAGATTTAGACTTTCCATGGTGTGGAAAATTGAATAATCTTTCCATCGATACCATATTCGCCCAATTCCGACACTCGGTGAAGGAGTTAAGACGTTTTTAAGTTGACAGTGTGCCACCTGGGCAGTCACTGCATCGCGGAAATGGTTAGATTCATAATTTTTGTTTTCCAGTGGACCTACGCGATATTGGCGCGTCGCGGAGAGGTCCATTTTCCTATTTGTCAATTTTCAGTAGTCCAACGCTATAGTGGCGCGTCGCACCGAAGGCCAAAATGGCATTCCTATAAGGCACCGCGATGGTGGCATGTCGCGTTGAAGTTTCAGGTCCCAACTGTTAAAATCTAGTATGACAACACGATAGCTCCGCGTCGTGGAGGCCCCCAATTTCCTAATCATCAAATTCCAGTGAGCCACCGCAATCTTTTAAATCGGGACCCCAGTTACGTTTTTCCAGCTTCGCTAAGGAGTTCAAAGAGGTTATTTTGGACTTTTTCCAAGCTCCCAATCCGTCCAAAACACAAGATTTTTTATATTCAAAGCACCTGATGCTCATTATTCATCATTCTCTTCAAAAGAAAAACCCTAAAGCTCCAAAGCTCCTTCTCCAAAAAATCCCAAATTCTTCATAGATTCTCCAAAAAGCTTAAAATTGAGGATTCTCAAGACAAGGTAATCAAGAACCCATTATCAAGAATGCAATAGGAATCCAAAATTCAAGGTTTCTTCATCTAATCATCCAACAAGGTATGTGGGGTTATGAACAAGGATACTCTTTTCATCCTTGTGCCCAAATCTTATTTTAAACTACAAAGTTATTTGATTTTATATGATTTTCCATGAATTTAAAATTAGGGTTCATACCCAATGTTGCCATTTACAAGATTATGAGATTTCAAGAGAATTATAAGTTGAATTGCATGTCTATTTTCATATTTACATGCTTATTGCAGTAATTTCCAGATTTTGAAATGAATTTTCATTGTTTTCATTATCAAGCATGATTATTATGATGCTTTTACATGAGTTTGATATATGGGTTGTTAATCCCCAAGTTTATATGTTGAAATTTTGAGAATGATGATGCTTTAAGCATCTTATGAGCTGATTATATCAGATTTGCAATAAAGTTTTGATATTTTGATCCTCAGATAAGTTTTGGAATCCACTTTATAGATTTACTACAAATTACAGAAAGCAAATTGGTTTTATTTACAAATTTATTCAGATAAATGCATAATTGGTTTCATAATAAATCCTTATGAGAGTTTTAAAGTGGATTTACAAAGAGATGAGTGTAGCAAATTAAAGGGAGTAGTATTTAGCACCGAGATGGGTATGATTTAAAGGTCTTATGCCCTAGAGCTATGTGCCACCTTAGGATTGAGATTAAGTGCCCATAGTGGGTAGAGTTGTGATCAAATAAGCTGAGGTTATACTCCCTAGCAAGAGTATAACACCTCACCCCAACGTGAGATTTCTTCCTTAGGAGGGCAAGACGTTGGACTCCATGTAGCTCGCATGGTTTATGTCGGTTAAGAGAACCTCCCTTGCTGAACAGTTTCTCCCTAAAAGTTTAAAAGTGTAACAACAATGATTTTAAGATAAAGTATTCTCCTTAATAGTAAAAGAAGAACAGTAAAACTTTGAGAAAGCTAAGTGTAAAGGCTCACAAGTTTTACTCAGATTATACCTTACAAAAAAGATAAAAGCTACAGATTTCAGCTTTCAGCTTTCAGATTTCAGATTCAGTAGTGAGTCCTTCTACACTTAGACAGAATGATTTAAAGGGAGAATACAAGTATAACTTTTAGAACTAAATATTATGGCTCACAAGATTTATAAAGTATGTTTTGCTTCTTATTGCTACATATTTCAGTATTTTAGATATTCCAGCTTATGTGAGTTATTTACATTTAGCATGCATTATTTTATAAATGATGATTATGAGATGAAATTTTACTTATTCATATCACCCCCATATACTCAGTAGATCCTCAAAGTACTGATCCACATATACGTCTATGTGCTACATTGTCTCAAAATGTAGGTTTAGATGCTCAGTGTCAGCAGCGTGAGCAGTTTGAGCATCTCCATCTAGATTCGATAGTTGGTGAGTCCTCATTATTTGGGTATTTATTTATTCAGATTTTGCAGTTTATCATTTTATGAGATTTAGCATTTCCTTTCTGACAGTACGAGTTAGCGGGGGGTTTGTCCTAGTGTCTCTCTAGTATTGGTAGTAGAGGCTTTCCAGACTACTAGTTTTGATGCAGATTATTTAGTTTTGATGTTTTAGATATTATGTTCAGATTAATCTCAGATATTACAAATAGTTTCTGAATTCTAGTATGACTTTTATGTCTATATTTCCATTATTATAAGGTTTAGGCTTAGTAGCATGAAGACAGGGTTAGCTTAACACTACTCTTAGTCTTGAGCATCTTGTGATATCTCGGGATCAAATTTTGGGGAATTTCAAACTTGGTATCAAAGCCTAAGGTTTTTAAGAGTCCTAGGGAGTCAGACAAGCTGAATTACGTAGAGTCTTGGTCATGGATGTGAAGCGTGCCACATTTATGAACAAGTGGCTACGGAATGTTCTTAGTAAATCATATCTCTCTTTCATGATCTATCGTGCTTACAGTATTTCTATCTGCTTTTACTTTGGTCTTTCAAGTGATAGCTGAAAATGCCTCCTCATCGAGCTAATGCCCGCAGAAATGATAATCAGCCACCTCAGCCCGCTGATCCTTTAAATGAAAATGTATCATATGCAGAGTTTTGGGCTGCTTTTCTGGTGCTAGCCCAAGCTGTGACAGCTAATGTTCAGGGCAACCGTCAGGCTATAGTTCTACCTCAGCAAGATGGGGACTAAGCCGTAGCCAGAATTTGAGATTTTATGAGAATAAACCCGCCAAAGTTCTTTGGGTCGAAGGCAGGTGAGGGCCCATAATTGTATCTTAATGAGGTAAAGAAGATCACCCGAATTATGCATGTTTCTAAAGAGGAGAGTATATAATTGGTATCCTATAGTCTGAAAGATATTGCATATAACTGGGTAGTGACGTGAAAGAAGAGTAGAGGAGAGAACGCAACTCCTATGACTTGGCAGATATTCCAGAATGTGTTTCTAGATTAGTTCTTCCCACGTGAGATGAGGGAATCTAAGATAGAAGAATTCATGAACCTGAGGCAGGACTCAATGATAGTGAAAGAGTATTGCCTCAAGTTCAACCAATTGTCTAAGTATGTCCCTGATCAGATGGTTGACCCTAGGTCAAACATAAGTAAGTTCATGACTGAAGTATCTAGATTGGTGGTCAAAGAGTGTAGGACTTCCATGCTTATTGGAAACATGGATCTTGCTAGATTGATGATGCACGCTCAACAGATTGAGGTAGAGAAATTGAAAAGAAGTGAGAGGGGAAATAAGAAGGCTAGAACAAGGCAATTTAATTATGGTCAAAATAGGTCTGGAGGAGGAAATCGTTCATAGTTTAAGAATCGTTCATCCATGCCAGCACTATCTTCAGCTAGTGCTCCCGCTCCCAGAGGTAGACAAGAGCAGTGGGGTAAGTCTTCTATGTACAGATCTCAGAATAGTGTAAGTGGGAGACCTTGTTACCTTTCTTGTGCTAAGTGTGGTAGAAATTATCTCGGGGAGTGCTTGGCTGGACAGAAGGGTTGTTTTAGTTGTGGTAAGTCGGGTCATGGAATTAAATATTGCCCACATGCTAAGCAGAAAAACAAAGATGTTCATCCCCAGACTTAGGCTACTAGTGCACCAGCTCCTTTAGGTTGCTCAGTTCCTCCTCAGGGCGCATCATCCAGTACCGGTGGCGGTCAGTGCCAGAATTGGTTTTATGCTTTACCATCCCACTAGGAGCAGGAAGATTCACCAGATGTGGTTATGGGTATGCTTCGTGTCTTTCTTATTGATGTTTATGTATTGTTAGACCCTGGGTCAAGTTTTTCTTATGTGACCCCGTTAGTTGCAGTAAATTTTAAGATAGTTTCTGAAAAGATTCTTGAGCCATTCTTAGTTTCTACTCCAGTAGGTGAGTCAGTTGTAGCTAAATAGATTTATAGAAAGTTTTTTATCACTGTCCTCCATAAAGTCATTTTAGCAGACTTAATAGAGTTAGATATAGTTGACTTTGATCTTATTCTTGGTATGGATTGGCTCCATTCATGTTATACGTCTATAGATTGTCGCATCCGAGTGGTGAGGTTTTAGTTTCCAGATGAGCCAGTCTTTGAGTGGTCAGGTAATTCAGTGTCTCCCAAGAGTCATTTCATATTTTATCTTAAAACCAGAAAGTTGATTTCAAAAGGGTGTATCTATCATCGTGTTTGAGTTAAAGACACTAAGTATGAGACTCCAATATTTCAGTCAGTCAGTGTAGTTAATGAGTTTCAAGATGTCTATCCCAAAGAATTGTCAGGGTACCTTCCGATAGGGAAATAGAATTTGGAATCGACCTTCTTTTCAATACTCAGCCTATTTCTATCACTTTATATCGTATGGCTCCTGCTGAGCTTAATGATTTGAAAGAGAAACTCAAAGATCTACTAGATAAAGGTTTCATAAGGCCTAGTGTTTCTCCATGGGGCGCTCCCGTCCTATTCGTGTGAAAGAAAGATGGTTCTTTGCGCATGTACATTGACTATCGCCAGTTGAATAAAGTTACTGTAAAAAACAAATATCCTCTTCCTAGAGTTGATGACTTATTTGATCAACTCCAAGGTGCCAGTTATTTCTCAAAGATAGACCTCAGATCTGGCTATCATCAGCTTAAAGTAAGGGAGTGTGATATGACAGCCTTCAAAACCCATTATGGCCATTTTGAGTTTTTAGTTATGTCCTTTGGGCTAACCAATGCCCCAACAGCCTTCATGGACTTGATGAATAGAGTGTTCAAATAATATCTGGACATGTTTGTCATAGTCTTTATCAATGATATTCTTGTCTGCTCTCGTAGTGAGGATGATCATGCAGACCATCTTAGAATTGTGTTGCAAAATCTTAGAGATCATAATTTGTTCACCAAATTTAGCAAGTGTGAATTTTGGCTAAGATCAGTAGCCTTTCTCGGTCATACTATTTTCGCCGATGGCATTAGAGTGGATCCCCAAAAGACAGAAGCCATAAGAAATTGGCCTAGACCTATCTCTCCATCAGACATTAGGAGTTTCTTGGGTTTAGCTGGTTATTACAGACGTTTCATAGAGGTTTTATCTTCCATAGCATCTCTTATGTATAGATTGACCCAAAAAAAGTTAAGTTCCAGTGGTCAGAGTCCTGCGAGAAGAGTTTTCAGGAGTTGAAGACTCGACTCACTTCATCCCCTAGCATTACCCGATGGTACAGATGGTTTTGTGGTGTATTGTGACACCTCCAGAGTTAGTTTAGGTTGTGTGTTGATGCAGAGAGGTAAGGTCATAGCCTATTCCTCTAGACAACTTAAGCCTCATGAAAAGAATTACCCAACCCATGAACTTGAATTAGCTGTTGTGGTGTTTACTTTTAAAATTTAGAGACATTATCTTTATGGGGTGCACGTTGATGTGTTCACAGATCACAAAAGCTTACAGTATGTGTTTACTCAGAGGGAGTCGAATCTCCTTCAGAGAAGGTGGTTGGAGTTGTTGAAGGATTATGATATGAGTGTGTTGTATCATCCGGGAAAGGCCAATGTAGTGGCAGACGCCCTTAGTAGATTGTCTATGGGAAGTGTTGCTCATGTAGAGAATGATAAGAAAGAGTTAGCTCAAGAAATTCACCGTTTGGCTAGATTGAGTGTTAGGTTGGTTGAATCAACTGAGGGGAATGTTTGGGTTCAAAGTAGTTCTGAATTTTCCCTAGTTTGAAAGTGAAGGAGAAACAAGACATGGATCTTAGTTTGGTCAGACTGAAGGAGTCGGTTAAGGACCAAAAGGTAGAGGTTTTCTCCCAAGGGGAAGATGGCGTGTTGATATACCAAATTAGATTATGTGTGCCTTGTGTTGATGATTTGAGGTAGCGGATCATGGCGGAAGCGCATGTTGTGCATTATTCTATTCATCCAGGTGCTACTAAGATGTACCATGACTTGCGAGAAATCTATTGTTGGAGTGGTATGAAGAGAGATATAGTAGAGTTTGTAGCCAAGTATGCAACTTGTCAACAGGTTAAGGTAGAGAACCAAAGGCCTGGTGGTACGTTGCAAAAGTTTGGTATTCCCACTTGGAAGTGGGAAGAGGTGAATATACATTTTGTGTCTGGTTTACCCCATTCGCGTCGTCATCATGATTCGATTTGGGTTATTGTAGACAGATTGACTAAGTCAGCATATTTCTTGCCAGTTCATATGTCCTATACAACTGAGGATTATGCTAAGTTGTATATCTGAGAGATGATTAGATTTCATGGAGTTCCTTTGTCCATATTCACAGATAGGGGTACTCAGTTTACCTCTAAGTTTTGGAGAGCCTTTTAGAAGGGTCTTGGTATCCAATTTCATCTTAGTTCATCCTTTCATCCGCAGACAGATGGTCAGGCAGATAGGACCATTCAGACTTTAGAAGATATGTTGAGAGCTTATGTTCTTGATTTCAAAGGTAGTTGGGATGAGCATTTTCCATTGATTAAGTTTGCCTATAATAACAGTTATCATTCTAGTATTTAGATGTATCTGTTTGAGGCTCTCTATGGGCGAAGATATAGATCACCGGTTGGTTGGTTTGAAGTGGGTGAGGCTGCTTTGATTGGGCCAGACATGGTGTTTGAAACCATGGAGAAAGTTCAGTTAATTAGACAGAGATTGAAAGCAGCCCAGAGTCGTCAAAAATCCTATGCAAAAGAAGAGACCTTGAGTTTGAGGTTGATGATCTTGTGTATTTGAAAGTTTTACCCATGAAAAAGGTGAAGAGATTTGGCAAGAAGGGGAAGCTTAGTCTTCATTATGTAGGTCCCTTCCGTATTTTGAGTCGTGTTGGGAAGGTGGCGTACGAGCTTGAGCTACCCACAGATTTATCCTCAGTTCATACAGTATTCCATGTGTCCTTGTTGAAGAAGTGCATGGACAATTAAGCTATTGTAGTTCCTCTAGAAAATACAGATATTCAGAATAGCCTTTCTTACGAAGAAGTCCCAGTAGAGATTCTTGATCATCAGATTCATAGACTAAGGAACAAAGAAGTTCCCTTGGTCAAAGTTTTATGGAGAAATCAGTCCGTTGAGGGTGATACTTGGGAAGAAGAAGCAGAAATACGTTCTAAGTATCCACATCTCTTCTCCATGAACTTATATTTAGCCGAAGGTAATAGTTTTCCTTCATTCAGTTCTTTTCCAGTTTCAGATTCAGCTATATAGTTATTTTCATGAGAATTCATGCACTTACAGATCAGTTCAGTAGCTTATTATATTTGAGATTCAGATATTCAGTTTATTTTAGTTGTGCATGAAATCTTATAGCTTCAGATTTCTCAGAATTTTCAGCTTAATTAGCCACATTCGAGGACGAATGTTCCCAAGGGGGAGATATTGTAATACCCCATACTCTTCTTAGCTTAAATTCATCCTTAGAATGTTAAGGGATAACTTCCAAATTAAATAGCATTTATTTTATGGAATTCTTCAAATTTAGACTTTCCATGGTGTGGGAAATTGAATAAGCTTTCCATTGATACCAAATTCTCCCAATTTTGACACTCGATGAAGGAATTAAGACGTTTTGAAGTTGACAGTGTGCCACTTGGGCAGTCACCGCATCGCGGAGATGGTTAAATTCATAATTGTCGTTTTCTAGTGGACCTCTATGATATTGGCGCGTCGTAGAGAGGTTTATTTTCTCATTTGTAAATTTCCAGTAGTCCAACGCTATAGTGGCGCGTCACGCCGAAGGCCAAAATGGTATTCCTATAAGGTACCGCGATGGTGGCACGTCGCGTTGAAGTTCCAGGTCCTAATTGTCAAAATCCAGTGGGACAACGCGATAGCTCCGCATCGCGGAGGCCCCCAATTTCCCAATCGTCAAATTCCAATGGGCCACCGTGATAGTGGCACATCGCGGTGGCCCATTAAATTAGGACCCCAGTTACATTTTTCTAGCTTTGTTTAAGAGTTCAAAGAGGGTATTTTGGACTTTTTCCAAGCTCCCAATCCATCCAAGACACAAGATTTTTCTTACTCAAAGAACTTGGTGCTCATTATTCATCATTCTATTCAAAAGAAAAACCCTAAAGCTCCAAAACTCCTTCTCCAAGAAATCCAAATTCTCCATAGATTCTCCAAGAAAGCTTAAAATTGAGAATTCCCAAGACAAGGTAATCAAGAACCCATCATCAAGAACTCAATAGGAATCTAAAATTCAAGGTTTCTTCATCTAATCATCCAACAAGGTATGTGGGGTTATGAACAAGGTACTCTTTTCATCCTTGTGCCCAAAACTTATTTTAAATTACAAAGTTATTTGATTTTTCATGAATTTGAAATTAGGGTTCATACCCAATGTTTCCATTTACAAGATTATGAGATTTCAAGAGAATTATAAGTTGAATTGCATGTCTATTTTCATATTTACATGCTTATTGCAGTAATTTTTAGATTTCGAGATGAATTTTCATTGTTTTCATTATCAAGCATGATTATTATGATGCTTTTACATTAGTTTGATATATGGGTTGTTAATCCCCAAGTTTATATATTGAGATTTTGAGAATGATGATGCTTTAAGCATCTTATGAGCTGATTATATCAGATTTACAATAAAGTTTTGATCTTTTGATCCTCAGATAAGTTTTGGAATCTACTTTACAAATTTACTACAGATTACAAAAAGCAAAATGGTTTCATTTATAGATTTATTCAGATAAATGCATAACTAGTTTCATAATAAACCCTTTTGCGAGTTTTAAAGTGGATTTCTAAAGAGATGAGCGAAGAAAATTAAAGGGAGTAGTATTTAGCACCGAGATGAGTATGATTCCAAGGTCTCATGCCCTAAAACTATGTGCCACTATATGATTGAGATTAAGTGCCCATAGTGGGCAGAGTTGTAATCACTTAAGCTGAGGTTATACTCCCTGGCAAGAGTATGCCACCTCTCCCCAACGTGAGGTTTCTTCCTTAGGAAGGAAAGATGTTGGACTCCATGTAGCTCGCATGGTTTATGTCGATTAAGAGAACCTCCCTTGCAGAACAGTTTCTCCCTAAAATTTTAAAAGCCTAACAACAATGATTTTAAGATAAAGTATTCTCCTTAATAGTAAAAGAAGAACAGTAAAGCTTTTAGAAAACTAAGTGTAAAGGCTCATAAGTTTTACTCAGATTATACCTTATAGAAAAGATAATAGCTACAAGTTTCATCTTTCAGATTTCAAATTCAGTAGTGAGTCCTACGCTTAGACAGAATGATTTAATGGGAGAATACAATTATAACTTTTAGAACTAAATGTTATGTCTCACAAGATTTATAAAGTATGTTTTGCTTCTTATTGCTACATATTTCAGTATTTCAAATATTCCAGCTTATGTGAGTCATTTACATTTAGCATGTATTGTTTTATAAATGATGATTATGAGATGATATTTTACTTATGCATATCACCCCCATATACTCAGTACATCCTCAAAGTATTGATCCACATATACGTCTATGTGCTACATTATCTCATAATTTAGGTTTAGGTACTCAGTGTCAGCAGCGTGAGTAGTTCGAACATCTCCATCTATATCTAGTAGTTGGTGAGTCCTCATAGTTTGGAGATTTATTCATTCAGATTTTGCAGTTTATAAGTTTATGAGATTTAGCATTTCCTTTCAGATAGTTCAGTTAACTGGGGGTTTGTCCCAGTGACTCTCTAGTATTAGTAGTATAGGCTTGTCAAACTACTAGTTTTGATGCAGATTAGTCAGTTTTGATGTTTCAGATGTTATGTTCGGATTATTCTCAGATATTACAAACAGCTTCTACATTCTAGTATGACTTTTATGTCTATATTTCCATTATTATAAGGTTTAGGCTCAGTAGCATACAAACAGGGTTAGATTAAGGTTACTCGTAGTCTTGAGCACCGTGTGACATCTCGGAATCAGATTTTGGGGCGTTACAATATTGAAAAGGTTCGGCTTACTGTTGGTTTTACTTAAGGAGATAGTCGAAAATGTAAAGTGAGAGAATTTAAAACCAAATATGAACAAAATGGACTTAGACTGATATTTATGCCTGAAGAATATGATATTAGATGGAATTCTACTTATACTTATTTAAAACTTGTCTTGCTTATTAAGTTTCTATTTCAATGACTTTTAATCAATATTCTGGTTCTTTTCCTGAGTGTATGCTACATGATTGGGATGCAATTGATAATCTTGTTAAATTTTTGGAAAAAATAGCTACGGTTTAATTTTTCGGTGCTTATTATCCTACTGTTTGTAATATTTTAGCTTATTTAGCCTACATTTCTTATTTTCTTAACGAATATAAGAATAAAGAAGATTACAAAGAAGCTATTACTGCTATGATTGCTAAATTAAAAAAATATTTTAATCCACGTTTCCCAATTTATTTGATTGGTGCAATAATAAATCCATGTATGAAATATAATACTATGGCAGAATTTAGTTCTATTATTTATAATGCTTTAGAGATACAACCTGAAGAAGAACCTTATTTGTTTACAGCTATGAGTGATGTGAACAGTTACATTGAAGCATTATATAACCATTATGCCGATTTACTTGATGAAGCCGTACCGGCAAATATCACTCCAACTGTCGCTCCTCTAGCTACTGAGGAGTCATCATCTTCTAAAAGATAGGCACATAGTAGTTATCCTGACTAATTTTTTTATTTAAATATTTAGGAAAGGATGCAACCTTCATCACACAGAACAACTTCTCGAGAAGAGCTTAAGTATTTTCTTCGACAGTCGACAGAGGATCATAGAGTAATGGCCTGCGCGTTGGATTGGTGGAAGAATTATGAAAGACAATATCCAGTGCTTTTAAAATTAGCTAGAGATATATTGAATGTTCCAATGTCAACTGTTGCATCGGGGAGCGCTTTTAGTCAGGGACCAACAACTTGGAGACAACCGACACTCATTGGGAAGAAATGCTATGAATGTTCTAGTTTGTCTTAGAGATTGGGTTAGAGCGGAACAAAGAAATCAAGAAATGGAGGAGGAGCCGAACGACGTACAAAGTCTTGAAGAAATTATGACTTCAAGAGAGAAATCAGCACAATCATGTCCAATGCATGGTTTAGCCTTTGCCCCCATTGATTTTAACTTTCCTATGATAGTTCCCGTTATTAGTAACATGCAGGAGTTGGAAAAAATGATGCAAAATTTGTGGATTTTTCATTTCTTGGATCATTTTGTAATCAATGAAATACAATATTCATTCACTACTTACTTATTTTTTTCATTTAAATTGAATTTCTAGTTTGAATTAAATAAATTTAATATATTACTATCAAACTTTACACTAAGTAATAAACATAACAAACACACACACACACACACACATATATATATAATAATAATAAAAAAATAATGTTAGCAAATATTACTTAGACAACTAGTATTGACATATAAAAATACTATAAGTTTATCTTTTAGGTGTTGTATGTAAAATTGTAAATTTTTGAATATATGTTCAATACTTCAGGTATTATTATATTAAGTAGTATACATTGTAATCTTGTATGTATATATGTGTGTATATTGTCTAAGTTACCATAACATGTAATGTATATATCTTTCAGCAAGTGGTATTTTAAGTTGTATATATTCTACATATAAGTGTATATAGTTTCTATAGACTCTAAAGTAGTACATATTTAACGTATACATGTGTATATATTTTCTAAAGTAGTAAATATATCTTTTATATATGTTGTATGTATATTATTTCAAGTAGTATTTTAAGTAGTATATATATTATTGTATGTATATATGTGTATATATTTTCTATAGAATCTAAACTAGTATATATTTAACGTATACATGTGTATATGTTTTCAAAAGTAGTATATATATAGTGTATATATGTTGTATGTATATTGTTTCAAGTAGTATTTTTAGTAGTATATATATCATATTGTATGTATATATGTGTAAATATTTTCTATAGACTCTAAGCTAGTATATATTTAATGTATACATGTGTATATATTTTCTAAAGTAGTATATATATAGTGTATATATGTTGTATGTATATTGTTTCAAGTTGTATTTTAAGTATTATAATATATATATATATATATATATTATATTGTATGTATATATGTGTATATATTTTCTATAGACTCTAAACTAGTATATATTTAATGTATACATGTGTATATTTTTTCTAAAGTAGTATGTATATAGTGTATATATGTTGTGTGTATATTGTTTCAAGTAGTATTTTAAGTAGTATATATATTATATTGTACGTATATATGTGTATATATTTTTAATAGACTAAAATAGTATATCATTAATGTATACATGTGTATATGTTTCTAAAGTAGTATAATATTTAATGTATATATGTTATACGTTTATTGTTTTAACATATTTGAAATGTATATAGGTGTGTATATATAGTATATATTGGAAAAAATGTAAATTTGATTTTTTTCTACATTTTGACCGGTTTGGATAGGTCAAAACCAGGTTTACTTTAAGTGGGCCGGTCCCGGTCTATTTTGGGAGAATTTACTATTGTGCTCGGCCTGGCCCGGCCCATCAAGACCTGAAATGGTTCCGGACCAACCTAATAACCTGTAACAATAACTGAGTTGGTGCCTGTTTGGCTCGTCTTGGCCCGGCCCGGTTGACAGGCATGAAAAGTAGCCTACCACTGAATTTATGATTGAAGCCTCAAAAGTGGGTGAACTTCAATAGCTTCTGTGAAAAAAGTTTTTAATTGGTGAGTTTTAGCTAGTATTTGAGTTCATCAACAAGGTTTTGTTACCAAGATCATAGAAAAGGACCATTGCCTCTGGTGTTGACTTGTTCCTGATAGAATTTTTGAGTAAGTTTGAATTGATAAACTTACCTACTCTTATGATAGAGAACATGAAGAAAGTAATAAATGAGAAAGAAGGAAAGTATGGTATGCCTTATAAGTACTTCCTAAACAAGATGTTTGATTACTGTGGAATAACTGAGACAAACAGAACCAGGAACAATCAAACAAAAGTTTATTCTAAAAACCCTGGGGAAGAATGAGTGCATCGAAGGGAAGGTGGGAACTGTATCCAAAGTATCAAAACTGTTGGCTGCTCAAGAAAACTTGAACAAATAAATGAAGGACTTAAGGATCATGTTAGCATCAAAGGACACTGAAATAGTGCATCTGAAACTACAACATCAGAAGTTGTCTCAGAGGGACTTGGTATCACTGAAAAACTTGTTGTAAAAAATGAAAAACTTAAGGTCAAAATTTCATAGTTAACTGGTGAGGTGCAAGGATTGAATGTTGAAGTAAAAATTCTCACCAAACAATTGCTGGATGCCCATGCTGCTGAAAATGCAAGACTCTAAATTTTAATTAAATCTTACTCCCCTAAACCCCCTTCTACCTGAATTCTATGTGTTGGTATCTTAAGTTAGTTTCCAGTTCCTATTCCTAAAGTGGCCTTTGCAAATAGTAGTTTTATAATTTCTGTTTGGTATATTGCAATAGTACTTATCCTAATTAATTATTAATAAATTTCTATTTGTGGGCCTCATCTGCTTTCTTTATTTTAAGTTGTTCTTCATGGTAGTATTGCCCCAGTGTCCATGAGTTAATTAGCCTGTACTTATCTTTACTCTTAGTTTACTGTTATTTCTTTTTAATGATGCCAAAAGAGGGAATATAACTACTGTGACCAGGTGTGATGAGTGTGATGTGAAGGGACCAAGTACCATGTAATATGCTAAGAAGAAGGTGTGTGGAATATTGATAGAAGGAAGTATGTAAATGTACTAGATGAATTATGGTTCTTAATGGTAAATTATGGTGCTTAATGAAAAGGGAAAGAAAATGAATGAACAATGGTGCACTGTGACAGGGGGAAGCAAATGTGTGCTCAGAGTTAAAGAAAAGGTCAATAAGGGACCAGGTCCCAGTGTTGCATGATGGTGAAAGCATGATGATAGGGGAAACATTCATCTTCATAGTGGTAATCACACTGATTAAATATGATGGATGTTCTCAAAGTTGTATGTTGGTTTGTCATCATCAAAAAAAGGGAAAATTATTAGATGTAGATTTGATGATATGCAGCTAACTTCAAGGGACTAGGTCCCTAGAGGTGCATGGTACAGTACAACTGGCATACATGTCTGCACAGTTTTGTTCTATTATGTAATAAACTTGTAGCTGCTGCTGGTACTGAATCGGACACCTCGTCCAATGATATTTTAGCCCTAATCATCACCCAACTATAAAAGAAAAAAGGCTTCTTCATCAAATGGTTTTTGCAAATATTTCAGAAAGCTGAGGAGAAGAAAAAGACAAAAACCCATGTTTAGCTTAAGTCCATAATTTTGTATGCTTAATTAGAGAGTGTCTTGAGTGATATCTGATTTGTAACTGAACTACTCATGCTACAAGAGTAGTGTTTTCTTTTATTGAGAGAAGTGCTTAGGTTGAGTTTTCTAAGCTTATTTCTAGTTTGAGTTTGCCAGTTGTTGAGGAAAACTTGGAAGAGGTGTCAAGGTGTTCTTGTAATAGAGGTATTGCAAGCAAGAGAAACCTAGATTTAGGTTCATAGTTGAGTCTGGAATCAAGAGTTTGGTTATAGTGGACTGTTTTGAGCTTGTGACGTCAAGCCGTGGTTTTTTCTTCCTCGAGCAAGGGGGTTTCCATGTTAAACCTTTGTGTTGTTTATTTCCTGCAAAGCCTTTAGTTTTCCAACACTTTATTATTGCTTTACTGTGGCTTTGGCTGAGATTGACTTTGAGGGACCTAGTCCGTCACTATGTGGTGTAACCCCTTAGGGTTTCAATAGGATCTTTTAGTTCAGCAGTTTAGGGTGGTCATTCGATCCCAGTGGTACCTTCTCATGTTGAGGCGAACCATAGAGGTTGCTTTGTATGTGATGAGGTTGTCCATTTGGCCAAGGACTATCCCCATCGTGTGATTAGAGCTATTTTTATTTCAGCTATAAGAGGTAGTGGTACTACTAGAGGCAAGAAAGGTAGAGGTGTTGGAGCCCGTGGCAGTGATTTTGGGGCTACTCAGCCATTCGGGGGTCGTGGTCAGTGTTACGCTATACCCGTTAGGCCTAAGGTAGAGTCTTCTGATGTTGTGATTACAAGTATCGTTTACTCTACTTTGATGTAATTGAGCTAACCTATGTGATTAGCATGATTTAGGTGTTAATAAGGTAGATAGAGACATGATGGGACTACGGATCGCGGATGACAAATCACACAAGAGAAAAGTAGCTTGTTGGACCAAATGTGGCGCCTAGAAACTATGTCCAAGACTAATTTGTTATTTATAATTAGTTTAAGGACTTAGAAGGAAATTATGAGAGAAAAGATTACTAAAAAGACTTGATGCTGAATTTTTATGATTTTTCATGATTCTGTATCTTTTTGCACTGGGAGTGGCGGCTTAGCACCAAGGGAGAAACGCTACTTCATCTTCTCCGCCAAGATTGTGTTTACTTTTTGGTATGATGAATATTTCTATTGTGATTCCCGTTTTATTCATGAGTAGCTAAGTTTATTACTTAGGGTTATGGAAGCCTTGTAACATACAATCTATTACTTTGGGTTTTTGAATTCATCAGGTATTGATCTGCTTATATCATACTCTCTTCGTTTATCTTGAATTCTTGTAGTTGCAAACATAGAGGAAGTGCCTTAAAACTCAACTTGTTCAATAGAAAGGATAAGGTTCGAAAAAGATAGTAGTGACAAGAAAATAGGATTTTCAACTCCTATTTCATATGTTAATGCCTTAACAAGATTAACTACTTGGAGATTTCGTATTGTTTTTGTAAACACTTTTGATTCGAGAGAACTAAAGTGAATTAGTCCTTGATGGTTGAGAAACACTAGGATTATGTTATCAAATACAATATGTTTCTCTGTAAGCATGATACATGTATGAATTAGTAAAACCCATAGTTAGAAAGCATTGAAAACAACAAGGTGGAACATAACCCTAGCTTTCTATTTCTCTGGATTCAAATACTACACATCTCTCATCTTGTTACTCTGAAGCAATAAATTTGTGATCTGAATCAAACCCCCTATTTTGTTTTATAAAATGAATGATTAAAAGTCAACTAATTTGCATACAACTTAATTAGCACCATATTCCCTTTGGGATTCGCCCCCAACCTAGTTGGGTTATATATTTGACAATGACCGCTTACGCTCTTGTAAGAGAGGTGTAATTTGGGTGTATCATATTTTGGCGCCGTTGTCGGGGAATACAATTGTCGATTAAGTTTATGTGTGTTAATTGACTGTTAGTCAAGTTTCCATATTTTACATTTATTTGTTGTTTTTGTTTGTTACAGGCTCAATGTTGTTTATGCCACGAACTAGAAGTTCAGGAGAACCATTATTACCCTTCAATCCTGAACCTTATCTCATTGAAAAATTGGCTAACCAACAGGAAACTGAAAGATTAGCCGCTTTGGCTAATGCTCAATTAAATTAATAGAATATAGATAACCCAGGTCGGGTATGATGATAGGCGGATTTACACGCCTATATCAATATATTTTGCCCATATTTTAGCCTAGTTTTGAGAACAAATTATATATTTCATGCACTTTTAGTCCTTTTTCCTGTAAATGAGCTAACGAACATGATTAGTAAAGTTTCAGGTATAAATGATGCAGAATTCAGCATTTTATGGCTTACTTGACGCAAAAGAAAGCTCACGAAGGAAGGGAAGGGAGTTTACACGCCTAAGGACCAAAACTGCTGCATGGAAAATCTGTCCCGGACTAAAACAGCAATTCTGAAGACTTTGGGGACTTACAGACACAAAGCTGGATTTTGACAATGATACATTAACCTAGTACAATTAGGTTATGTATTTCATTATTTTATGTGGATTATGATAATGTTACCTTAACCTAGTACATTTGGGTTAAGGATTTCATTAGTCTAATAGGATTTGGTTATTTATTTCATTAGCTTAGTAGGATTAGGATATGGGTATTATAAATACCCTATCATGCTAGAGATTTTAGAACATCTTCTAACATCTTCTTAACTTCTCATCTTACAATTCAATTCTATTACTCTACAACTCTTCTAATCTTTCCATTAATTCTATTTTTCTTCTTCTACTCTTCTATTCTTAAATTCCACAACAAGAGAATCGTTACTTGCTAAGGAATCACGCCTCACGCCTATCACTTGATCTACACGCCATTACTCAATATCGTGATATAATAACAATGTCAATCGTGATTTCCTTCGCATTCATGGGTAACTAAACTTCTCTATTGGGGTTATGGAAGCCGTATGAGATACTATCTATTGCTGTGAGTTTGTGAGTTCGAGGCACGTATATTGCTTATATCATTATTCTCTTCATCTTAATCTACATTCTTTGCGGTTGCAAATGCAAGAATACGCCAGTCTAACATTTAACTTGTTCGAGAGAAAAGTTATTTGTCTGGAAAAGAGATAATGTCAAGGTAGTAGGACACCCTTTCCTATTAAAAAGCTAGTGCCGTAACTGGACTAACCTCTTGGAGAATTCGTACTGTTAGATACGCTTTAAGCTCGAGAGAGTTAAAGTGAAATAGTCCTTGTTTAGGTCGAGAGACGCTTGGATTTACCATCGACTACAATCCTCTATAAGCAATTGCATGACAGAATTCTACACACTCATAGCCAATAGAGACGTATACCTCAGAAGGTGGACATAACCCCAACGCTTCAATTCTCATTGTTTACAACCAACGTAACAATCTCTCTCTTTTTACTTTATTATTTTCAGCTTTTGTTTACATTACTTGCAAGACAAGAATCCCCCCTTCTTACGAGACTTGCACCAAAAGTTTAGTAATTTTACTTACTTGTTGGCCAAGCTATTCCCTGTGGGATCGACACCCAACCCAGGTTGGGTTCTATATTTGCTAAACGACCGCTTTACACTCCTACGAGAGCTGTAGATTGAGCGTTATCAAAAATTGGCGTCGTTGCCGGGGAATACAAGTGTCAATCAAGTTCGTGATAATTACTAGACCCTTTGGTCAAAGATTCTCGTACTTTTACTTTTAGTTTTTGTTTTTGTCTACTGCAGGTTTTTATTTTAGTGCATAACCCATACTCGAAGTTCTGGTCAACCGTTATTACCAATCAATCCTGAACCATAACGCATTGGTAGAATGGAAGCACAAGCTGAAATCGCAAGGATGGCTGCTCAACAGGAACAAGCAAGATTGGCTGCCCTTGCCGCAGCCCAGGTTCAACAACAGAACATTGATAACCCTGCACGAGCAACAAATCCTGACGATGAGGATTTAGGTGATGACGAATTACTAAACCCAAGGCATGATGCTGAAATCACAACACCTGCCAACAGAAGAGGTCGACAAGCTCGGTATAGACATGATCACCAACCTATGCAGCCAGCCTTCGACGATGATGATGATGATCTTGATGGTGCCGGAGACACTGGAGCTATAATTCCACCACCATTAGCGCCCGGAGCCAAGTTCAACATCACAAGCACCATGATTCAGTTATTGCAACTCAAGGGATTGTTTGGTGGACTAGCAGGCGATGATCCGAATATGCATCTCATCAACTTTATTTCTACATGCAAGTCTTTTGACAATCCTGGTGTTGGTCAGAATGTAATTCGATTACGTCTATTTCCATTGTCTCTGTCTGGGGAGGCAACACTATGGTTGAATGGGCTGACTCCTGATTCAATTACAAATTGGAGGCAATTGAGAGACGCTTTCCTAGAAAGATTCTTTCCGCCTTCCAAAAGGGCACAATTGAGAGATGAAATCAGCAACTTTCGTCAGCTTCCCACTGAAGCTCTTCATGAAATATGGGAGAGGTTCAAGACAAAGCTAGCGAGATGCCCAAACCATCACATGACTAATGTTCACCTCATGGAGATATTGTATAGAGCCTTGAATTCAATAACTAAGCCAGTGGTGGATAACGCAGCTGGAGGATCATTTATGGACCTCACCTTTGGTCAAGCAAGCAATATGCTAGATCACATGACGAAACAAAGTAGAGCTTGGCATACCAGGGATTCCGAGGTAGCAAGCCCCACTTTATCTATAGGCATGACTGCAGACCAAAGAAGAAGACAAGAAGAACGTGATCAAGATTTAGCGCACATGAAAATGCAAGTGGATCTTCTGACAAAGCATTTATTATCAGGGAAGACCGAAAAAGTGAAAGCTGTGGCGCTAAAAGGAAGAGACGAATCTGATTCGGAAGAAGAGGCCAACTACTTGAATAATCAGGGGGTTTCCGAGGCAATACCCAAGGAAACCAAGGTCGGAACTATTATGGTAAATCTGGAAACATGGACCAAGGTAGTTGGAAGAACAAGAATGAAAAGAGTGGTTTGTACGTTCCCCCTGGTAGACGTGATACCACCACATCTAATTCTGGAAGTATGGAAGACATGATGGCTAAATTATTGAAAGGAGTGGAAGCAACGAGCGCGGGAGTTACTGAGGTAATTAATGATTTGTCCTTCATGAAACAACTAGTTGATTCTCATTCCACTTCAATCAAGAAAATAGAGCAGCAATTGAGCCAACTTTCAGCAGCACTCAATCAAAGAAAGGCTGGCACTTTACCTAGCGATACTGTGCAAAACCCAAGGAATGATGGGTCATGCATGGCCATCACTACCCAAAGTGGTAAGGTGCTGGAAACTTCAGAAAAAGGCAAGCAAGTGGTTGACGAAGAAGCGGAAATTGATGATAAGGCGAAAGGGGAAGATGCCACAGCAGCCGATCCTAACATCCTTAACATCACTCCTCACAACGTGCAGCCTGGAAAAGCTGAAAAACGGAAGCAAGAGGAGAAGAAAGCCATGGAGAGAACAATTCCATACCCACCACCACCTTTTCCTCAAAGATTGAAGAAGGTGGCGGATAATACAAAGTTCAGCAAATTCATGACCATGTTGAAGCAGCTGACCATTAATGTTCCGTTGGTAGAGGCGCTAGAAAAGATGCCTGGGTACGCTAAATTCATGAAGGACCTGTTGACAAAAAAACGGGCAGTAAGCTATGAGCCGACAGATAATATTCATCATTGCAGTGCAATTACCACAAGGTCCTTAGTACAGAAGAAGGCAGACCCTGGTGCTTTCACTATTCCTTGCACGGTTGGATCTATGAATTTTGCTAAGGCATTGTGCGATATGGGTGCTAGCATCAATTTGATGCCATTATCGATCTACAAGAAGTTGGGGTTAGGAGATCCTACACCAACTAATATGAGGCTTGTTATGGCGGATAGGTCGGTAAAACGACCGGTTGGTATTCTATGCGATGTCTTGGTAAAGGTTTCTTCATTTATCTTTCCAGCAGACTTTGTCATCTTGGATTGTGAAGCAGATTCAGAGGTTCCCATAATCTTGGGACGCCCTTTCCTTGCTACAGGAAGTGTGCTCATTGATTTGAGAGCTAATGAACTTTCATTCCGAATAAATGATGAAGTGGTTCGATTTGATGTTTGCAAATCAATGAAGCAACCCAAAGATCTGAGTGAATTTTCTGTGGCTGATGTTGTCTTTGATGATGAGAAAGAACGACTTGAAGAAGAGCAAATTCTTGATGATCCTTTGGAGGTTTTGCTCATGAAAGGAGAGAATGAGGATGCTGAAATTTCTGAAGAAGCTATTTGTGCCCTATCGGGACTAGGGACATATCGCTATACTCCCAAGAAGCTGGATCTTGATCTCAAGAATCGACCCACACCACCAGCCAAGCCATCTATTGAAGAACCACCCACACTAGAATTGAAGGAGCTGCCAATTCATTTGAAGTACGCATTCTTAGGAAGCGGAAACACACTTCCAGTCATAGTGGCAGCCGGTTTGGGTGAGCAACAAGTTACAACTCTTATTTCGATCTTACGCAAGTATATTAGAGCCATTGGATGGACCATTGCGGATATTATTGGTATTCCACCTGGGATTTGCACACATAAAATTCAGCTTCAAGAAAAGTGCACACCCACCATTGAACATCAAAGGCGTTTAAACCCACCTATGCAAGAAGTGGTGAAGAAGGAGATTATCAAGTGGTTAGACGCAGGAGTTGTATATCCTATCTCTGATAGTACATGGGTAAGTCCTGTACAATGTGTTCCCAAGAAAGGAAGAATGACGGTGGTCGCGAATGCAAAGAATGAGCTCATTCCACTCAGGCCCGTTACTGGATGGAGAGTATGCATGGACTACCGCAAGCTGAATTCTTGGACACTCAAGGATCACTTCCCCATGCCATTTATGGACCAAATGCTAGATTGATTAGCGGGGAAAGGATGGTTTTGCTTCTTGGATGGTTATTCAGGTTATAATCAGATTTGTATTGCTCCCGAAGACCAAGAGAAGACAACGTTTACATGCCCATATGGTACATTTGCCTTCAAACGCATGCCATTCGGGTTGTGTAATGCACCAGCCACCTTTCAACGTTGTATGATGTCTATTTTCTCTGATATGGTTGAAGACACTTTGGAGGTATTTATGGATGACTTTTCAGTTGTCGGTGAGTCTTTTGAAGCATGTTTGGCAAACTTGAGCATGGCATTGCAAAGATGTGTAGAGTTCAACCTTGTGCTGAATTGGGAGAAGTGCCACTTCATGGTAAAAGAAGGAATCGTTCTTGGGCACAAGATCTCTGAAAGAGGAATAGAGGTTGATCAAGCAAAAATAGAGGTAATTGAGAAGCTACCGCCTCCAATTTCGGTGAAGGGAGTTCGTAGTTTTCTTGGCCATGCTGGTTTCTATCGTAGATTCATCAAAGACTTTTCCAAAATTTCTAGTCCATTGTGCAAACTATTGGAGAAAGATGCGAAGTTTGACTTTAATGACAATTTCTTAAAGGCATTCGAATGCCTTAAAGGAAAACTCATTGAATCCCCTATCATGGTAGCACCAGATTGGACGCTCCCGTTTGAGGTCATGTGCGATGCTAGTGGTGTAGCCGTTGGTGCTGTTCTTGGACAAAGAAAGGAGAAATTATTTCATCCTATATACTATGCGAGTAAGGTCCTAAATGAAGCCCAAAGGAACTACACTGTTACTGAACAAGAGCTCCTAGCGGTTGTGTATGCGTTTGAGAAGTTTCGTGCCTATCTATTGGGTACTAAGGTGATCGTCCATACAGACCATGCAGCTCTTAGGTATCTAATGACGAAGAAGGTTGCAAAACCAAGGTTGATTCGATGGGTATTGCTGCTGCAAGAGTTTGATTTCGAAGTCAAAGATAGAAGAGGTTGCGAGAACCAAGTGGCTGATCACCTATCTAGACTTGAGAATGAACATGTGGCGCAACCTGAAATTCAGATTGATGATGCATTCCCTGACGAGGAGATATTAGCGACAAAAATGGAGAAAGTACCATGGTATGCCGACTTTGCAAATTTTGTAGTGAGTAATGTGCTACCTGCCAATTTATCTTACCACCAAAGGAGGAAGTTTATGCATGACGTTCAGCACTACTATTGGGATGAACCTTATTTGTTTCGAAGATGCGCGGATGGGATCATTCGACGATGTATATCCCATGAAGAAGTGCCTACTATATTGGAAGCATGCCACACTTCGCAAGTTGGAGGACATCATCCAGGCAATCGAACGGCAAGAAAAGTATTGCAAAGTGGTTATTATTGGCCTTCGATATTCAGAGATGCATACGACTATGTGAGAAGGTGTGACCAATGCCAACGTCAAGGTGCTATTTCAAAACACCATGAAATGCCTATGTCCAAAATTCTGGAGGTAGAACTCTTTGATGTGTGGGGTATTGATTTCATGGGTCCATTCGTGAATTCGTTTGGAATGAAGTACATCTTGGTTGCTGTGGATTATGTTTCAAAATGGGTTGAAGCTGTAGCATTGGCCGACAATGAAGGAAAGCGTGTTGTAGCGTTCTTAAAGAAGAATATCTTCTCTCGCTTTGGAGTACCTCATACTGTCATAAGTGATGGAGGATCTAACTTTTGCAACAAGCTATTCAAATCTGTATTGGCCAAGTATGGTGTCAAGCAACACAAGGTAGCTACGCCTTATCATCCCCAAACTAGTGGACAAGTAGAGGTTTCCAATCGCGAGATTAAGCAAATCCTTGCAAAGACGGTTAATGCAAATAGGAAGGATTGGTCTCGAAAGCTAGATGATGCACTATGGGCATATAGGACTGCATTCAAGACACCCATTGGCATGTCTCCTTATCAACTTGTTTATGGTAAGGCTTGTCATCTACCCATCGAGCTTGAATACAAGGCATTGTGGGCATTGAAGCACTTGAATCTGAATTGGGATGATGTGAAGAATCTGAGGTTGGAGCAGCTGAACGAATTAGATGAGTTCCTTCTCCATGCATATGAAAGATCGGATTTATACAAGGAGCGGATGAAGAAGTATCATGATCAGCGGATTGTTCGACGAAACTTCCAAAAGGGTGATATGGTACTACTCTTCAACTCCAGATTTATGCTCTTCCCAGGTAAGTTAAAATCTAAGTGGTCTGGTCCATTTAAAGTTATCCAAGTCTACTCGTCTGGAGTAGTCGAATTGGAAGGCAATAAGGGTGTTGTCTTCAAAGTGAATGGCCAACGTGTTAAGCCTTATTTCGGTCCTCTTGACTCGATGAATGACATGGCCATCACTTATCTCGACGAAGTCTAAGTACTCGAGATTACTACGTCGAGCCACGACAATAAATAAGGCGCTAGATGGGAGGCAACCCATCGTACTAATCGTTTTCATTTGTTTGAGCGAATATAGGTGCAAGAAGTAGTCAACGAGGAGATTGATTTCAATTGACGATTTCGACACATTGTGTGGTAAAGTTGGTAAGTTAGGAAGGGTGATGCATAAGGCTATGGATTGAGCCTTTCTCACGCCAAAATAGGCTTTAAGGAAGGCTAGGCCTTGGTAAAACTAGGCCACGAACGATGCACAACCTATCCTATAGCCTAAGGTCTCGTAATCTAGTGTGCTATACACTATGCGCCGCCTATTCCTAGGTATGCTTTTGACTATGCGCCGCCTATGCTATGGCATTTGGTCTCAGTATCTCATATGCCATAGACTATGCGGCGCATATGTCCCATTATGCCATAGACAATGCGCCGCATATGTCTATAAATGCCATAGACTATGCGGCGCATATGTCCCATTATGCCATAGAAAATGCGCCGCATATGTAGGATTTTTGTCTCCAAAACCGATTGTAAATGGGTCATAACCCGACCCATACTCTTCCTATATAAAGGGGACTTAGTTTTATAACACAACCACAATAGAAAATACCCTAAAAGGCGCCGCATACTCTTCCAAATCTTCTCAAAATTTTCTTCTTTTGCTCTTCCAATTCACAAAACCATCTCCACAAGTTTCAAGCAAGTAAGTACTCTCTTATTCTTCATTTATTTCTCGTAAGTACTACGTTTCTATGGCTATTATTAATTGCTAAATTATATAAGATTGTTGGTGATGTTCATGTGATTGGATTGTTGTTGCAAAATCATGTGAGTGAACATATACGTAGGAAAATCTTGACTTGTTTCCGACTTGAATTTGGTTTCAATAGCATTGTTATGATATTTGCGGAATTGCTATGGCTATGAATATTGCTTAAGATTGTTGTTTGGATACTTACATGTTAGACTATCCCGGCCATCGGGATAAGACTTATAGTGCCTACCGATTTAGGAGGTTGTGATTGTTGTAAGAATAACGATTCCATGTGGTAACCCCTATGTAGTAGTGTTGCTATATCTACCATGAAAGTAGTCCAATGGCTGCAAGTAAGTGATGCATTGCTGATTTTCTTGTCGGAATACAATCCTAAAACGTATCTCGACGAAATCTGAGTAAATCGACTACTTTCACCTCACTGATTTGTGTTAACAAAACTAAGTGTGGGGTGGTACCCCTAATGCTTGCTTATAGATTGTATCAAGTGAGACTGTGCTGCAACTAACACTATTTCTAGTCTCAGGTACAATGGCACCTAAAGCGAGGCAAGGCAAGGAGAAGGCGACCACTTCCCAAAAGGGCAAGAAGAGAAGTCGAAAAGACCAAGGAGAATCATCCTCAGCACAACTACCACGCAGAATGTTCGGAATAAAATAGGTTCTTGAGGAAGAAGCCAAAGCATGGTACAGCAGCAACAAAGAAAGAAAATATGTGCACGTCGACTTGATCAACAAGGATACCTTAGCAAAGAAGGAGCCGCGTATGTTGGCAAAAATAATGGCTTTGAAGTTGGATTTCATCTTCCGCGACATGGGAGAGTGTAATCTTGATCTAACAAGAGAGTTTTATGCCAACTGGTCGGCGAACACAACAGGCAATGAAGTCAAAATTCGGGGCCAGGTGTTACAGCTCACCGCAGACTGGATCAACTCTTTTCTTGGCTTACCTTCGATCGACACAGCACCATTCAAAGAGCTGTACAGCAGGCCTCCTTATAGAGAAATACGACACACGCTTTGTGGAAGCAGATCAATGGCAAGGTGGGGCAGACATAAAGAAACCGGCCAACATAACACCTTCCCCTATGCTCCACTAAATAGGGAAGCAAGAATCTGGATGTGCATTATCAACTCATGTCTTATTCCTGGGACTCAATACACCAAGATATCGAGAGATAGAGTGTGTTTGGTCTATGCTTTGATGACGAATGTCCCTATCAACTTTGGGGCAATCATTCGATCTACCATGAGGAAGGCCAGACTCCACAAAAGGTCCCATTTCACATTTGGCAATTTGTTGACAGCAATCTTGCGGAAGGAGGATATCGAAGAGGAACCAGCTGATCATAAACTCCCACACAATCCGAAGAAGGTTGACCTCACAAAGGTCAAAGATGCTGAATCAACACATGGCATCAACCTTACTACGGCAGAGAGACATGCTCGGGATGAGATTTTCTCCCACCATATGTACGGCATGATGAGGTTTACAATGATGAGCGGAGGTCGTGTTCCAACTGCTGCATAGCTCCAACAGCTGGACCACGACTATCCCATGAACATACATGCATGGGAGATATGTGGAGTGGGCGTATACTTTGAGGAACCTCTAGATGATGATGTGCCGACTGATGATGATCGACGCTTGCCAGACTTTGACGAGGAGGAGAACTCTGACGACGACTCTTATGATGATTCCGACGAAGGGGGTATGACCCCCGACAATGAGGAAGAGTCCGACTAACCAGGTTCCTCGTATTTATTTTCCACTGAGGGCAGTGTCCCGTTTAAGTGTGGGATGGCGGTATCGTATGCTATACTTCTCTATCGCATCTATGTTTGCTTGCTTTGTTTTTGTTTCGTTTTTTTTTAGTAGTAAATTTTTTCTAGCTTCGCATGAAATTATTTTGATAGGCAGCATGAGATTATAACAAAAGTATGTGCTACAATTGTGACTATTGAGACGTTTAGGCTCTAGTTGTGACTCATTATGTGATATTGTGTGGTTCAATTCCTTCACTTGTTGGGTCGAGAGTCTATATTACTTCCAAGCAAGTCGACCATGTGCCTTGTGTGTGTGAGATAATCGTATATTCTATGATTGTGGCTGATGCTAGAACTTGCCTGGTATGTATGCAAAGCGAAAATAAGGAGTGTAAGTTTAGGATATGATTTAGGCATTTCTTTGGCAACCCATATTTGTTTACCTTCAGTTTTACCTACCCATGGACATCATCCTAGTTAAAACTTTTTGAGCCTTTAGCCTATTTTCTTTGACAACCTTGTATGTAAGCCTAATCCATTTTTTCAAGACCGTAATTTGATCCAAACTCCTAAGTGCTTTAAAGTGAAAAAGTCATGTGACAACATAAGAGGAAATTAGGTGAGTATGATGCTATAAATTGTAATGGTGCTTGAATGTGTTATGAAAAAGAAAGTGCTATCATAAGAGGTATGTTGTGAAAAGAAAAAGGAAAAGAAAGCTGAAAAGCGAGTTGTGCTTAAAATTGAAAAACAAAAGAGGAGAACAAGGGTGGTAGAATAAAAGAAAGAAAGGTTGAAAGAAAAAAAAAGTGTCAATGATACAAAGTGATGTATTAAAGCGCTTAGGAACTTAGTCACTATTCCTGGCCAAAATAGTCCTACCCGTCCCTTAGCCTACATTACAACCATCAAAAGACCTACTTGATCCTAAGCTTAGCATTCTGACATTTAGTAGAGTATTACATTAAGGGCAAGCCTATGGTCATCAGTTGCTACATATGAATTCTTTGTGAGAGTGAGAGCAAGGACATTTTGATACCCATGTTTGAAAAATATGCTATATTTGTGAGTGATTATGGGTACTATATGGTGAGACACACAAGGTTGATGAGTTTTGGATAGTTGTATATGATTCTATGCACTTTAACGTTTGCATGCGAGTTGATCACCATCACGAGTCTATACTTGAGGTTAAATTGTTTCTACTTATAATCGGAAAGCTACTCTTGGTTGATAATCGTTGTGCTTGTCTTAATAAATGTTTTGTGTTGTTACTGTAAAAACCTTAAGTTGATGCTTAGAAGGACATGATATGTTGTTCGAGGACGAACAAAGCTCTAAGTGTGGGGTGTTGATGATAGGCGGATTTACACGCCTATATCAATATATTTTGCCCATATTTTAGCCTAGTTTTGAGAACAAATTATATATTTCATGCACTTTTAGTCCTTTTTCCTGTAAATGAGCTAACGAACATGATTAGTAAAGTTTCAGGTATAAATGATGCAGAATTCAGCATTTTATGGCTTACTTGACGCAAAAGAAAGCTCACGAAGGAAGGGAAGGGAGTTTACACACCTAAGGACCAAAACTGCTGCATGGAAAATCTGTCCCGGGCTAAAACAGCAATTCTGAAGACTTTGGGGACTTACAGACACAAAGCTGGATTTTGACAATGATACATTAACCTAGTACAATTAGGTTATGTATTTCATTATTTTATGTGGATTATGATAATGTTACCTTAACCTAGTACATTTGGGTTAAGGATTTCATTAGTCTAATAGGATTTGGTTATTTATTTCATTAGCTTAGTAGGATTAGGATATGGGTATTATAAATACCCTATCATGCTAGAGATTTTAGAACATCTTCTAACATCTTCTTAACTTCTCATCTTACAATTCAATTCTATTACTCTACAACTCTTCTAATCTTTCCATTAATTCTATTTTTCTTCTTCTACTCTTCTATTCTTAAATTCCACAACAAGAGAATCGTTACTTGCTAAGGAATCACGCCTCACGCCTATCACTTGATCTACACGCCATTACTCAATATCGTGATATAATAACAATGTCAATCGTGATTTCCTTCGCATTCATGGGTAACTAAACTTCTCTGTTAGGGTTATGGAAGCCGTATGAGATACTATCTATTGCTGTGAGTTTGTGAGTTCGAGGCACGTATATTGCTTATATCATTATTCTCTTCATCTTAATCTACATTCTTTGCGGTTGCAAACGCAAGAATACGCCAGTCTAACATTTAACTTGTTCAAGAGAAAAGTTATTTGTCTGGAAAAGAGATAATGTCAAGGTAGTAGGACACCCTTTCCTATTAAAAAGCTAGTGCCGTAACTGGACTAACCTCTTGGAGAATTCGTACCGTTAGATATGCTTTAAGCTCGAGAGAGTTAAAGTGAAATAGTCCTTGTTTAGGTCGAGAGACGCTTGGATTTACCATCGACTACAATCCTCTATAAGCAATTGCATGACAGAATTCTACACACTCATAGCCAATAGAGACGTATACCTCAGAAGGTGGACATAACCCCAACGCTTCAATTCTCATTGTTTACAACCAACGTAACAATCTCTCTCTTTTTACTTTATTATTTTCAGCTTTTGTTTACATTACTTGCAAGACAAGAATCCCCCCTTCTTACGAGACTTGCACCAAAAGTTTAGTAATTTTACTTACTTGTTGGCCAAGCTATTCCCTGTGGGATCGACACCCAACCCAGGTTGGGTTCTATATTTGCTAAACGACCGCTTTACACTCCTACGAGAGCTGTAGATTGAGCGTTATCAGGGTACCTATTCTAGATAAAGAGGACCTAAAAGATGATGATTTAATTGACCCGTCTAATAGGAGGCGTGCAGCGGGAGTAGTTGCACTTGTAAATCGAAATCGTTAATTCAGAGGAAGACTAGACCGCCAAGCTGTGCAGTTTGATATTGACAACAATGAGGATGATTTAGATGGAGCTGGAGCTATAGGGGTAATTATTCTACCACCACTAGCTCCTGGGGTGAAATTCAACATCACCAGTACTATGATCCAGCTACCGAATTTGAAAGAACTCTTTGGTGGATTACCTGGTGATGATTCAAATCTACATTTGGTGAATTTCATCAATATTTGTATGTCGTTTGATAATCCTGGAGTGGGATAAAATGCTATTCATTTGAGATTGTTCCCACTGTCTCTATATGGAGAGACAACTATGTGGTTGAATGAGTTGACTCCTGATTCTATAACAAACTGGAGGCAATTCAAAGGATTTTTCCTAGAAAGGTTTTTTTCGCCCTCTAGAATGTTACAGTTGAGGGATGAGATCAGCAACATTAGTCAATTGGCTAATGAAGCTTTTCATGAGACTTGGGCGAGGTTTAAAAAGAAGTTGACTCAATGCGCAAACCATAAGATGACTGATGAACACTTGATGGAAACATTCTATAGAGCTTTGAACTCACTTACAAAGACAATAGAGGATAATGCTGTAGGAAGAGCTTTTATGGAGATCACATTTACTGAGTCTACGAACATGTTAGAAAGAATGACTAAGACAAGTAGAGCTTGGCATACCAGAGATTATGTGGTAGCAAGTAATGTTAGGTCTAATGTAATATCAGCAAAGCAGCGTAGGAGAGAAGAGAAATGTGATCAGGATATGGATCACATAAAAACCCAGATGGATCTGCTCATGAAACATTTTCTATCAGGGAATGTAGAAAAGGTAAAAGTTGTGGGGTCCCATGGTAAAAAAGCTGAATCAAACACCGAGGAAGAGGCTAACTATTTGCATAACAAGGGGGGTTTTCAGATCGGTAGTCAAGGAAACCAAGGTTGGAACCATCAAGGAGATTGGAAGAATAAAAGTGATAGGAGTGGACTGTATGTACCTCCTGGAAGCCGTGATAATGCTGCCACAAGTTTAGGCAAAATGTCCATGGAGTACATGATGGAGAAACTATTAAAGGGAGTTGAGGCAACCAATTCTGGGGTGACTACAATGAAGAGTGACATATCTTTCATGAGTCAACTAGTAAATTCACACTCAACTGCTATTAAACAACTAGAGCAGCAGATGAGCCAATTATCCGCAGCATTCAACCAAAGACAGAATGGAACTCTACTAAGTGATACAGTTCAGAATCCGAGGACTAATAGATCCTGTATGGATATTACCACTAGAAGCGGTAAGATGTTATCTAGTCCAGGATTGGGAGCATCTTCTCATACTGATGTGGTCAAAATGGATTGGGAGATGGTTGATGAATCTTCAGTGGTGCTTGTAAAGTTGGGAGGTTCAGAAAAGAAGAGTGCGGAAGTGGAAAAACCACCTAAGCCAAAGTATGTTAGTGATATGGAGCAAGGCATAAGAAAGAAGGTAAAAATTGCTCCAGTTGAAATCCCAAGGCCACCACCCCCATTTCCACAATGATTAAAGAAGAAAGAAGATGAAGGAAAGTTTAATAAATTCATGGCTATGTTGAAGTAATTGACAGTGAGCGTACCTTTAGTTAAAGCACTTGAGCAGATGCCAGGATATGCTAAATTTATGAAAGATCTTATGACGAAGAAAAGAGCAGTAAGCTACGAACCATGGATAATCTCTATCATTGTAGTTCTATTTCTACAAGGTTACTGGTGCAGAAGAAGACAGACCCAAGAGCATTCACCATCCCTTGTACGATTGGGTCTCTGGATTTTGCTAAGGCCTTATGCTATCTGGGAGCTAGCATCAATCTGATGTCGCTAGCTGTTTATAAAAAGTTGGGTTTGGGAGACCCCACACCTATAAATATGCGACTTGTAATGACGGATAGATCGGTGAAAAGGTCAGTTGGGATTCTACATGATGTACTTGTAAAGGTGGTCAATTTTATATTTCCTGCCAACTTTTTAATTCTTGATTGCAAAGTGGACTTCGAAGTACCCATAATTTGGGACAGGCCGTTCTTAGCAACTAGGAGAGTGTTAGTTGACATGGAGCTGAATGAGCTGAAATTTAGGCTCAACGAGAAAGAAGTTAGTTTTAAAGTATGTCAGTCTATGAAACAGCAAAGGGAGATGAGTGTATTCTCGATTGTTGATGTATTCTATGAAGATGAGCGAGATATAACAGTTAAGTATAAGGTTTCTGTGGAGACCATAGCTGGTTTGGTTGAACTTGCAAGCAAGGATGTGAGTGACTTCAAAGTGGCTGGACTTGGAATAAAGCATTTTCTTGATCCAACAAATAAGGTACAAATAGTATCATCGATGTATCTTGACAAAGTCTGAGTAGTCAAGATAATCGAGTCGTGCCACAACGTTAAATCAGGCGCTGCATGGGAGGCAACCCATGATTTTATTTTCATTTGATCATATTAAACAAAAATACAAAAATAAGAGTCGATCCACGACCGAAACTAAGGCGCTTGGTGGGAGGCAACCCACCCTTCTAATCATTTTTAATTATTTTTTATTAAGTGTAGCTGTTTGAAGTACTAAAGAGGTGATAGGTTCTAAAGTCAATTTGAAAGTGAGCCATACTAAAGGTGGTAAGTTAGGAGTAACGGGAATATAGCAGGAAAGTTAGAGTGGTCGAATATTAAGGCTCAAGTCATGATTCGTGTTAGAGTTGCACGAATTTTTATCGATGCCTCATATGGAGAATGGGGTGCATGGCGTCCAAGTTTAAGTGTACTATAGGGTGTGTGACGCCAATTTTACTTAGGCCATGGAAAAAGCGTTGCCCAAGACATAGCCTAAGCCCACTGCCTCAAGTAGGCATTACCTTGTGCGGCGTCCACCTTAACTTGAGCAACAGGTTGTACGACGTACACTTTAATTTAGGCAATAACTTATGCGCCGCTTAAGCCACTGCAAATGCTCACTAGTCCAATTAGGCGTTTGGTTGTACGGCAGAAGTGTTAACTTAGGTGTTTGGTTGTGCGACGCACACTTATGCTTATGCGATGACTTATGCAATGCACACCCAACATAAACCCGTCTTTGAATTGGGTCAACCCGACCCCGATTTCATACTTTAAATAGGCTCCAACTTCAACTAATTCCCTAAATTCTCTCTTATTTCACCACAACATCGTGCCTTTAACACACTCTTTGTCCCACAAGCTTCTTCCAAATTTTCAAAACTCAAAAACATCCACACTCTTTCTTTAATCTTTCATCTTCAAGATAAGTTTTCTTTTCTTAATCCTTAAGTGTTGCGACTTTTTGTTGTAGTTATTAATTGGTTTCTTAAGGATTATGGATTAAATTCTTGTCATGGTTATGTCAAAGAGATTTTTTGAGCATCTTGGGAAGATAAACATCATTGTTGTAGTAGACACCATTGTTGTAGTACTTTGAGCTTTTGCATGTGATTGAATTGTTCATGACTAACGTAGTTTTGTTGTGTGGCCATTATTTCACAACTTACTTGATGGAACATGGTGTTGGTTAAATCGTGTGAAAGTGATGGTTTTTTGTATATATTGATATGTTGAAGTTCTAAGGCATAACTTTGTTCAAAAATTATTTCATTGAAATAAAATTGGTGGAATTGAAGTGAGTGAATTGTATTGACTAATGTTGGTGCACCATGTCAGAGTGTATGTCGGCGAAGTCTGAGTACCCAACAAGAATACTTAATTGGTTTATACTAACAAATTAAGTGTAGGGTGGTGAATTCACTACACTTATCTTAATTATAGTTAGTTTATTATGTGTGGTTGACGTGGATGATATGATGAATACAGGAAAAATATCTCCGATGATGATCTTAATGCAAGTGGCATGACTCCTAATGTGGATGAGGAATACTACTAGCCAGGTTCTTTATTTTGTTATTTGCACTAGGGACAGTGCTTAGCTTAAGTGTGGGGTGGCTGGTTACTTTGCTACTTGTTTTGTAAGAAAATAGTACCTTCTCCTTAGTATACTTTTGTGATAGGATTAGTTATTTTGTTTATTTTGTTTCTTGTTACATGTTTGTTTGATTTAGTCATAATTAGGTGTTTTTATCAATGATGGATGGATAACGATCGTCTTAAGAGAAAATTAGTCATTTACTTGCATGTAACTGTTCCTGTGGATCACATGACATTATAACATAAGTATGTGATGGATCATTATATTTGAAACACCTAGGTTCTAGTTGTGACTCTTATTGTGATTGTTGGTTTTATTTGAATTCATTTAATTGTTGGGCCGAGAATCTATAATGCTCCTAATTAAGTTGACCATGTGCCATGAGTGTGTAAGACTATTGTATATTCCTTCTTGCAACTGATGCTAGAACTTGTCTAGTGTGTGTGTAAAGCGAAATAAAGATTGTGAGTTTAGGAAATGATATAGGGATTTCTTTGATAGCCTTATTTTTGTCTTGTTTTTACCTACCCTTGTGCATTATCTTAGTTAACCCCATTGAGCCTTTAGCTTGTTCTTTTGTTAGCCTCATATGTAGCCTAACCCGTTCTTTAATAGACCGTAATTTGATCCAAAAGCTCCTAAGATCTTTAATGTAAAATCAATTTGAGTTAGGAGTTTGGCAATAAGAGGAAAAATGTGAAATTTATGCCTCAAATTCTAGTTATTGGCGTGTGCAATTGATGTGGTTGGGAGTAGCGAAAATTGCTGAAAAAGTTCCAAATTTTATCCCAGACATGTTACAATGAACCTGTTTTGGCCCTGGTCCTTCTTGGACATTGTGCACCTCAATTGAGGCAAACGCTTAAGATGAGAGTGGCTATCATAGGGGTGTGTAATGTGAAATGGGTGGAAAAAAAATTATTTGAAAGGGTTGCATACTACCACCATAGTGTTATTAATTGAGTTTAATTGGATGGGGTGAAAACAAAAGATTGGATAGATGAAAGTGGTGTAAATTGGTTGTTAGGAATTGGTCTTAGTCGTATAATGTAGTGTATTAAAGACCTTAGAGAAGATAGTCACTATTTCTTGCCAAAATAGTTCCTACCCATCCTTTACCCTGTATTACAACCCGTAAAAGACCTATTTGATCCTAATCTTAGCATTCTGATATTAGTGGAGCATTACACTAAGGGAAAGCATATGGTCATCAGTTGTAATTTGAGAATTCTTTGTGAGAGTGAGCGCAATTTGATTCTCGTACCCATTTTGTTAGAAATTGCATGATTGTGAGTGATTATGGGTAACTTTCTTGTTGTGAGGGCACACGGTAGATGAAGGTTGGGTAATTTATATGATTTCTTTTCTTAAATGGTATGCATGAATTTTCCGACTTAATGAGTCAATTCTTGAGGGTAGGTTGTCTCTAGTAATGTTCCATGAATTTACTTCTTGTTCATAATTGTTATGTGAGCCTATTTGAGCATCTTGTTTTTCCTTCATGGGTGTTAAGACTTGTGTAGTATGCATAAATGGATAAGTTGTTCAAGGACGAACAAAACTTTAAGTGTGGGGTGGTGATCTTGGGTGTATTTATATGCCTAAGCACCATAACTTACCTATATTTTAGCTAAGTTTGGAGAACAAAGTGCCTAGTTTCTTATGTTTTTACTCTACTTTGATGTAATTGAGCTAACCTATGTGATTAGCATGATTTCAGTTGTTAATGAGGTAGATAGAGACATGATGGGACTACGGATCGTGGATGACAAATCACACAAGAGAAAAGTAGCTTGTTGGACCAAATGTGGCACCTAGAAACTATGTCCAAGGCTAATTTGTCATTTATAATTAGTGTAGGGACTTAGAAGGAAATTATAAGAGAAAAGATTACTAAAAAGACTTGATGCTAAATTTTTATGATTTTTCATGATTCTGTATCTTTTTGCACTGGAGTGGCGGCTTAGCACCAAGGGAGAAACGCTACTTCATCTTCTCCGCCAAGATTGTGTTTACTTTTTGGTATGATGAATATTTCTATTGTGATTCCTATTTTATTCATGAGTAGCTAAGTTTATTAGTTAGGGTTATGGAAGCCTTGTAACATACAATCTATTACTTTGGGTTTTTGAATTCATCATGTATTGATCTGCTTATATCATACTCTCTTCGTTTATCTTGAATTCTCGTGGTTGCAAATATAGAGGATGTGCCTTAAAACTCAACTTGTTTGATAGAAAGGTTGAGGTTCGAAAAAGAGTGTAGCGATAAGAAAATAGGATTTCCAACCCCTATTTCATATGTTAATGCCTTAACAGGATTAACTACTTGGAGATTTCGTATTGTTTTTGTAAACACTTTTGATTCGAGAGAACTAAAGTGAATTAGTCCTTGATGATTGAGAAACACTAGGATTATGTTATCAAATACAATATGTTTCTCTATAAGCATGATACATGTATGAATTAGTAAAACCCATAGTTAGAAAGCATTAAAAACTACAAGGTAGACATAACCCTAGCTTGCTATTTCTCTGGATTCAAATACTACACATCTCTCATCTTGTTACTCTAAAACTATAAATTTATGATCTGAATCAAACCCCCTATTTTGTTTTATAAAATGAATGATTAAAAGTCAACTAATCTGCAAACAACTTAATTAGCACCATATTCCCTGTGGGATTCGACCCCAACCTAGTTGGGTTATATATTTGACAACGACCACTTATGCTCTCATAAGAGATGTGTAATTTAGGCGTATCGCTCTGCCGAGTGTACCAAAGTTAGCTTGGAAGGGTGTACTTTATTTGGGACCTAAGAGGGTCATCTCATATGTTCAGACTCATCGATTTGTTGAGGGGAGATATTTGTCTTATTTAGATCATATTCATGATACTAGTATTTCTTAACCTTATTTCTTGGATTCTGTTTGTGTTGTTTGTGAGTTTATAGATATGTTTTCTATGGATTTGTCTGGTATGCCTCCGGATCATGTTATTGATGTTGCTCTTGATGTTGATCCGGGAACCAAGCCCATTTCTCTTCCTCCTTATAGGATGGCCACAACTGAGTTAAAGGAATTAAAGAATTAGTTGCATGAGTTGTTGGATAAAGGATTTATCCAACCTAGTATATCTCTTTGGGGTGGGTCTGTCTTGTATGTGAAGAAGAAGGATGGGTTTATGTGTATGTGTATTGATTATCCACAGTTGAACAAGGTGATGGTTAAGAATAAGTATCCTCTTCTCCATATTGATGATTTATTCGATCAGCTTCAGGGTGCCGAGGTATTTTCAAAGATTGATTTGAGGTCTGGTTATCACTAGTTGAGGATTAGAGCATCGAATATTCCAAAGATAACTTTTCAGACTCGATATGGTCACTATGAGTTCTTGGTCATGTATTTTGGGTTGACCAATGCCCCTACCTTTATTATTGTATTTAAATATGATATCTTGGTTTATTCCAAGAGTGAGGCTAGCATGATGAGCATTTACGGATTGGGTGGAGTCTATTTCTTTCTTGGGTCATGTGGTGACTAAGGAGGATATTATGGTTGATCCATCCAAGGTTGCAGTGGTTCGTGACTGGGCTAGACCTACTTTGCCCATCGAGATTCAAATTTTATTGGCTTGGCAGGTTATTATTGGTGTTCTGTTGAGGATTTCTCATCTATTGCAATTTTGTTAATCAAGTTGACTCAGAAGAAGATTTCTTTTCAGTGGTACGATACTTGTGAGGCAAGATTTCGAAAGCTCAAGGATTTGTTGACTTCATCTCCTATCATGACCTTGCCCAAGAAGGGCATGGGTTTTCCAATCTTTTGCGATATTTCAGGTGTTGGGTTAGGTGTTGTGTTGATGTAGGAGGGTAAGGTGATTATGTATGATTCTCATCAATTGAAGCCCCATGAGAGGAGTTATCCTAACCATGATTTAGAGTTATGTGCGATTATTTTCTCTTTGAATTTATGGAGGCACTACGACGTTGCGTCAGACCATCGTAGCTTTCAGTATTTCTTCACTCAGCGAGATCTTAATATGAGGCAATGACATTGGCTTGATTTACTTAAGGATTATGACTTGACTATTCTCTATCTTCTGGGTAAGGCTAATGTGGTTGCGGATGCCTTGAGATGAAAGTCGACTAGCATGGGTAGCTTGGCACATATTTTGACCCAGGAGAAGACTTTGGCCTTAGAGGTATAGTCTTTAGCTAACCAGATGGTTAGGCTTGGTATTTCAACACCTGGGTGTGTTTTGTCCTTCGTAGAGACTAAGTCTTATTTGATGGAGCATATTCAAGCTCATCAATTTGATAATACGGGATTGAGATCGATTCAAGATAAGTTGTTGAGTGGTGAGGCTAAGGAAATCTCACTTGATTCAAATTTTATTTTAAGGATTGAGGGCCGAGTTTGTGCTTTGAGTGGTGAGGCTAAGGAAGCCTCACTTGATTCAGATGCTATTTTGAGGATTGGGGCCCGAGTTTATGTGTCAAGAGTGGGCGATTGTATTAGTTTGATTTAGGAGAAGGCCTATCATTTGGGGTATTCTATCCATCCAGGAGAGACTAAGATGTACTGTAATTTGAGACAACACTACAGGTAGGGAAGTATAAGGAAAGATATGGTGGACTTTGTAGCTCGTATGGAACCTGGTGGATTGCTTCAGAGGTTGCCCATTCCAGAGTGGAAGTGGGAGCGGATCACTATGGATTTCGTGACTAGTTTGCCTCATACTTCTCATGATTTGGACAACATTTGGGTCATCGTGAATCGTTTGACCAAGTCAGCCCATTTCATTCCAGTTCAGGTTTTATTCAGTTTTGAGAGGTTGGCCCATATCTACATCCGTGAGATTATGAAACTTTATGGTATTCCTGTGTCTATCATCTCAGATCGTGGTTCGGTATACACATCTCACTTTTGAAAGAATTTTCAAGATAGACTTTGAGCGGCTTAGAGTAGAAAAAAATGCTATAAGGATTGTAGACGTTGTGCCGTGAGATTTGGTGTTGATGACCTTGTTTTCCTTCGAGTTTCCCCCATGAAGGGTGTGATGAGGTTTAGAAAGAGGGGAAATCATAGCCCCAGGTATATTGGTCCATTCGAGATTCTTCAGATCGTTGATGAAGTGGCCTATGAGTTACCTTTGCCTCTATATTTATCAATTGTTCATCTAGTTTTTCATGTTCTTATACTTCACTGTTACATTCTTGATGAGTCTCACATCATTCGTTTATAGTCGGTTTAGCTAGATGAGCGATTATCCTTTGTTGAGGAGTCAATCTCCATTTTGGCTAGGGATGTTAGATGGTTACGCTCTAGAGTTATCCCTGTGGTTAAGGTTCAGTGGCGACATCAACCTACAGATAAGGCTACTTGGAAGGTCGAGTCTGATATGCGTATTTCTTACCCCCAACTCTTCGTTGATTCAGATATTTCTTTTGCCTTTAGTTTGAGGACAAACTAGATTTTTAGTGGTGTAAGATATAACAATCAGCTTTTTGATGAAATATGTGAAATTTGTGATTTTATGTAATTTGATTGTTTTACCCCTCCCCATAGTGGCATTGTGGTATTCTGGGAAGTGGGAGTGACTGGCATGGTTCTCGATGCATTTTGATATCATTTATGCGATATTGTGGTTTTTTATGGCTTCAAAAGCCTTATTTTAGACTTTTGTGATTTTCTCTTGATTCGTGCGATGAATGGATAAATAGACTGTGCCAGCAACTCCAAAATATCGATTTAGGCTAGGTATACTGTTGGTTCGAGTCTCTATGCACCCGAGCTCATTTCGACATGTTGGTCGAAAAGTTGAAAAAATTAAAAATATAGGTGTGGGTCCTACATTTGGTCGAAACAACCTTGGATGGAAAATACGACCTCGCCAATGCATTTGAAATGTCTATTTTAGGGTATTAACATGTTTGATTGGGTTTTATGGCTTTTAAATCTCATTTCGATCCTCGGTTTGAAAAATTATAATTTTGAGGGTCAACTTTATGAAAATGATTTTTTTTTTTAAAACCAGATATTGCCATTGAGCCTGGAGTGTCGAATTTAGTGTGGTTACATAGTTCGTTTGCGTATATCGGACTCTGAACAAATCTCGAACACCCCATCGATGTCTGTTTTTGGACTTAAAAATCTAGTGAAAATCTGCAATATAAACCAGTTCTTTCCCTCTTTTTTTGCCCATTCTGCTCATTCTTTACCTTGTCTCTTGAGAGTCAAACTCTAAAATAGTATGAGAACTTAAAAGTGAAGCTTGTGAGAGCTTGGAAAGCTAGATTAACATTTTATTTCTTGATTGTATTACGGATTTAAGGTGAGATTTTATCCTTTTCTACTCTAATTCCTTAATTAATTTCTCAAAACAACAAAAATTTTAGGGCTTGATTTTAAACCTCAATTTCACCCTTTTCACTTGACTAATGTTTTAATCTTATAATTACTAGTTTTTCATCAATTTAACCTTCAAAATAACTTCGATCCTTGATTTCAACGCGGATTTCAAAGATTTTACCGGTAAAGATCAAAAATGGTTTTTTTAGAGAACCTTATTTTTGACTCGATTTGACTTGGATTTTCAGCTTTAGGTTTCTAACAATATGGAAAATATATTTTTGTAATAAAGTTTTAATTTTGTCCTTCTTTTTTGAAAACTCATTTCGGGGGTCCATTTTGACCCCGAACCAAAAGTAAGTAATATGAGTATCATTGGTTTTATTTTGATGCATAGATTCTATATTTCTTGGTTTTAGTTGATTTCATAATAGTCTATGAAAAGTAAGGTTGTGGATTCGAAGTGTAGCAGATCAGTTTCGACATTCAAGGTAGATTATGACTGAACTATTCAGACTGGGCTGGTAAGTTAATTTGTATATCAAAATGCATGTTAAGGGTGAGAAATAATCATGAAATATGGCTATCTATATGTTGTGCCCATGTAGGGGCCTGAATGTGATGTAATTGTCGAATCTGTGATATGTGTGATCGTTCGAGGTCTTATGTGATGTTGATAGCCTGGAATACATGTGATTATTCTATTGTGATGTTAGAAATGCCTATCGTGGTGCATTTGGCATACTGTGATATATTCATACTTTGTGTGCATATAAATCATGTGAAAAATTCATGAATAGTGGAAATAGTGAACAACTATTGGCTCATGTGTTTGTGGAATTGTAACATTATGATTGGTTGTGAAAATACATCATATGGATTGGTTTTGGAAATACATCATATGGATTGATTGTGGAAATACATCATGAGATTGGTTGTGAAAATACTCATTTTAAATGGTTATGAATATTGCATCACCATTCTCATGTCATCATACACATCATTTCACTTGTTTGTTTTATTGCTTTATATTTACTTGTTTCTATGTTTGTATACTTGATTTGTGTCTTATTCTATGTATGTGCTTTGGAAACACTGGAAATACTGAAAATACTGAAAACAAGGTTTTGGGCCAATCTTAAGACTATGTGCCAATCTTAAGGCTGTGTACCAATCTCAAGGTTGTGTGTCAATCTCAAGGTTATGTGCCAACTTCAAGGATGTGTGACAACCTCATGCATCATCATCATAATCATCATCACCATCATCATCATCATCGTCGTCGTCGTCACCATCAGTATTATCATCTTATGCATTGTGTTTTCTTTATTGTGTTGATGTTGTGATTGAGTTTACATATTGACTTGTTATATGTCTACTTGCTCTATATCCTATCACTTGTACTTGATCATCCTATTTATACTTGTTCTTATCTGTTTATACTTTCATGTGATATAATGTATACTTGTGTTATACTTGCTATGTTGTTGTATTTGTGATATATTAAAACTGTTAGTGCAAGCAGTGTGAGACATTTTTTAATTGTAGGTGACGTGCCCTTAGTGTATATTTTGTATGCTTTATTTACTACCTTTTTTGGTTGGCCTATGATACCTACTGAGTATAAGTGGACTGTGCTCACGCCTACCACGCCCTTTCGGTGCAGGTCCTAGCTCAAGTGCTCCTCAAATTGATTGATTTCGAGCGCCTTCAAATTTCTCAAGGTAGTGGTTGGGAATTCATGTGTCCAGAGTTCACCTCTATCTTTCTATAGTAGTTATGTCTTTATTTATTTTCGGAGACAAATGTTCACCATGTGTGAATATTTCTGATGTATTTGACTCATGGTTTGTACTAATAGTTCTTACACTATTGACACCTGATTTTAGGAATGTATGGTATTTAGATATGTTCTTTCTGCATTGTTATAATTATTTGTATGGTTCAATTTCATTCTAGAAGCCTTACCTTGGGGTCTTTCTGTCTTTTCCTCTTTTTGTATCAGTGTGAGTGATAGGCTGACTTGTCAAGGTATACCGTGACAAGTGTCATCATGACCCTCGTTTTGGATCGTGACAGCTAATGTATTAGGACTTAAACTATATAATGAAATTTCGTGATTGATTTTAATGTGTTTAATATTAGGACACCTACATAAATATGAAACTAATACAAAAGTAAATTTGTACGACTTTTTTTTCCTCCAACCTCAATAGTAGAAATTTAATTATATAAGAAAATTTGTAGTTAATTTTTAATGTCCTTAATATTAAAAAAATAGCAAGAAGACGATTTTGTCTAGTGCTGAATCTTTTAATGAAGGGCAAAAAATTCAAACAACATTTCTAAGGTCCTTCACACTTTTAATATATTAGAGAGAGATTAGAGATTTGACAATTATTACTTCAAAATATTATTAAGATGATAATTAATTAATTTTTATATAAAATATTATCGATTTTCAACAAATATTAAAACATATATTAACCTGCAATAAACCACAAGATGAAATGACGAAAAAAATATAAAGTTGTGAACTTGTCAAACCTCGAGTAATAACAGGAAAATAAATGTAGCTGATATACCACCGGATGATGGTAGTGTTTGCAGTTGATGGCTAGATATGCAAAATTATAAGGAGTGTTTCTTATGAAAAGGGAATTTCTCCCTTTGATAATAATTTTAGCGTAAATATAATTGATTTTTTTAACGATTATCTATATCTATATATCTATATATAATATATTAAAATTGTGAAGTCCCTTAGAAAAGTGAATTGAACTTTTTGCCCTTCATTAAAAGTCTCTGTAATAGGCAAAATAGTTTTTTCACACTTTTTCTCTAATTATAGTCATTTAATTATCATCCTATTAAAATTGACTAAAATTTTAATTCTTAAATCTTTCCTTATTTAAAATATAAAAATTATAACTAAATTCTTTATTGGTTCCAATCATATTAACTAAAATATTGATAAAAATAAAATACATTAACATAATTGCCCGATTTTTTCCTTGCTCCCCAATTGTGGTAAAATAAAGTCAAATTTAAAGTAATATGAAAAAGGACTTAGTCCTTTAAAATAAAATAAAAATCAAAAATCAAGTTGTGAAAATTGTTACCATAATTTAAATAATTTTCGTACCCAATTGTTACCATAATTTTGTCTATATAAATAATTTTCGTACCCAATTGTTTGATGCAGTATTAGGATTGGCCCTATTTTTTACTTATAGATTTGACTTTTACCTTTGAAGGAAGGGAAAAGAATTTAACATATTTGATTTTCACTTTTTCAATAAAAAATATTTATATTTGGGTAATTTCTTTTTTAGGGAAAAGGGCTTGTAGTTCTATAAATTGAGGATCCTTTTCCTTTTAGTTGAAACTATTCTGTTAATTAATTCTTGTTTGTTTATATCATTCATATGTACATCAATAATTGACCAAACCAATTTAATATATTTTTCGCATATACGTAATTGTTTGTTCTCTATGTTATATTATTCGTTTTCTTTATTTTGATATTCCGTTCCATAGTTTTCTTTTACGATTATTGAAAAATGATGTTTTATTTTGATGAATATTTATTTTACATTTTGTGATACAATCGTTAATTGTGTTTAAATCTAATCTGCATCTATTTTACGTCTTCTCTTCTTATTTTCAAAATTAGAATGAGATGAAATTTTCAACCACAAGTTTATCGACTTCAAAGAATGAAGATCTTTCTTATCAAGGAGGACCAATTAATATAAGATTTTTTATTTTTCTTTTTCTTTTTTACTATAAAATGTAAGGAGGGCCAATTAATACAAGGTTTTTTATTTTTATTTTTCTTTTTACTATAAAATTTAACACTTCTAAATTTTTAGTTAGATTTAATTATATATATTTCATGTTCTACATAAAGCATATCAATTATATTTATAGTCATGTGGTTTAAATATATATTATCTTACACCTTTTAATTTTCAATTGCTTCTCTTCTCATGTTTGAGGTGTCATTCTATAACCTTGGTATTTTTCTTAATTAGTTTAAAGTTTGTTTTAAATAATTTTATATGATTTTGTATGAATATATTAATTTTATGTTTAAGTGATTTTCGGATTTAATAAAATCATAATATCAGAGTGATTTTATCAAATTGAATTTATTAAATAAAATTCACGCGCGAGGCGCGTATATAATATATATACATATATATAATATATTAAAAGTGTGAAGGGCCTTAGAAATGTTGTTTGAACTTTTTGTCCTTCACTAAAAATCTCTGCTTTATACAAAAACGTCTTTTCACTATTTTTTCCAAATATTTAAGAGTTAAAAATTAATTAAATATATTTATATTAAAACCTTTCCTTATTAGAAGTCTTCAAAATTATTGACAACTAATACTTTTTCCCTAAATCAACTAACTTTGATTTTAAGAAGATTTGAAAAATTTAGAAATAAATATAAAAGTATTAGAATAAGAAAATTAAAAAAAATATCAAATTTTAAAAGTATTAAGTACATAATAAGAATATAATCAATGTTATATAAATATTCGACTTTAAAAATAAGGAAAAATTTTAAATATAGAGAAAAATAATAACTGTTGCACAAATATTGTTTAGATTTATAAGTCTCTCTTAGCCTCTGGCAGCAAGAAAAGAGGTACTGCATGGCAAACGCAAACACGAAGATCCATCAAGCACTTCAAACTTCTGGTGGTAAAATATATATATGCTTACAGTTTATGTTTACATTATTATATTAAAGTGTGAAGAATCTTTGAAAAGTAATTTAAATTTTTACACTTCATTAAAAATCTCCGCAATAGATAAAATCATTTAATTTTAAATGATTAAATGTTACAAGTGCGAGGCACATGAGATTTAACTAGTATCATTAAATAGTGTGTGTAGCGAATTCTATTAATAAAACCAAACTTATCCTTTATACTTGTATAAAAACTTATGAACTCACGAAAATGCTAAAATGTTTTGCTATCACTTTAGAGTTCATAAGAATAATAACATATTCAGAGTAATTTCTTAAATGACGTCCGGAGAAGATGGTTGTACGCAGTGTTACTTTCTTCTTCTTCTTCTTCTTTTGACAAGGTAGGCTCAAAATATGTCCATATGCAGATTAAACATCAAGAGTAAAACCTAGCACTTCCAAACAGATAGCAGATCAGCATATTCAATCGTAGACCAAAAAGACCAAGTTTCTAAAGGCTCAAAAATCTAACTGAATCAATACAAAATCACTTTAGTGCTTATAGACCGAAAATCAAACATATGTAAAATACAGTAACTTATAAAAGATAAATAAGGGATAAGCTTATTCAAATCACAACCAATGTTGAAGGTAACTCATATCTGAACCCGCAACTCATATCGTGATTTTCATCCAAACTTAGAAGTCAGCTCTAAGTTATTATCATCCAAATGTTAAAGGTAACCCCACGATCAGGCCAACCCTTCACGTACCTGTAGTTCATGGCTAAAAGAAACCATCACCTTCTCTTTTAATCTTGCAAGTTTACAAATACTGTTAGGGTTTTTGCCTGATTTTCTTACTATATTTAAGTTTTATTTTTTCTTAAAAGGAAAATAAAAGTTATCATAATTACTTTTACTTTTCCTGAAAGAAAAAAATATAATTCTTTTCCATATTTGGCTAACCTCTTTCTTGGAGGAAAGGTTTTGGACATCTATAAATAAAAGACTCCTTCTCATACCATAACATAATAGCATCCATAATGTAGTCTTTTAACATTTTTGTTAAGAGGGAGATTTTCTCTCTTATTAGTTTTATGTTTTTAATATTAGGTTTTATATGTAGGCCAATTGGCCAAATCATATAATAAAATTATGTTTTTAGTATTGTTTTTTGTTGTCATCTTATTTATCGTCTCATAGTTTGCAACTAATAGCTTTCGCATGATGCCCTCTCGATTTCGAACTCAACAAGTGGTATCAGAGCTTACGGATCAATGGTTCAATGGTGTGGTGAGACGAGATTAAACAGGTTCAAAGCGGTTTCAAAATCAAGCTGCAACAATTTGGATGATAATGAAGATTTTTGTCGAACTACATGTGGAGAACAAGTTTCAACTATATTTTCAACACTCCTGTTGCTGCATCTTTAAAAATAAAAATAAAATATTACTTTTAAACCAATTTTTAACCATGATATTTTAAACCTTATTTTTAACCATGGCAAGCAGCAGTTATGAAGATTATATCAAGAACGAAGTTCTTGCACGTGATATGAAGAGAAGACGAATCAAGTGAAGAAAATCAAGCCAAAAAGGAGAGATTTGTTAGGGTTTTTGCCCTGATTTTCTTACTATATTTAAGTTTTATTTTTTTTAGAAGGAAAATAAAAGTTACCATAATTACTTTTACTTTTCCTGAAAGAAAAAAATATAATTCTTTTCCATATTTGGTTAACCTCTTTCTTGGAGGAAAGGTTTTGGACATCTATAAATAGAAGACTCCCTCCTCATACCATAACATAATAGCATCCACAATGTAGTCTTTTAAGATTTTCGTTTAGGGGGAGATTTTCTCTCTTATTAGTTTTATGTTTTTAATATTAGGTTTTATATGTAGGCCAATTGGCCAAATCATATAATAAAATCATGTTTTTAGTATTGTTTTTCGTTGTCATCTTATTTATCGTCTCATAGTTTGCAACTAATAGCTTCCGCATGACGCCCTCTCGATTTTGAACCCAACAAATACTTTAGTTCGATAATTGTTGGACTAACTTTGATTACAATAGGCAAACACTGGAGCAATATGCTATTGAATTTTTTGTTATATAAAGGAGTAGAAAAGTATAATATACACGAATTTATAATTATTAGTGAAAGGTGAAAGGAAAAAAACGTTAAAAGTAGTGGAAGATGAATATTAATTCTAAGAAATCGAGTAAACAGGATGCAATAACTGAATTAACTTTGGAAAGATGTTTCATTGTGTGATTCATATTAATTTCATAATGGATTGATTATTTCAAATTGTTAGTTTATTCGCAGCAAAAACATAAATCAGTGTGTACCTTAAACTTGCAGCGGAATTTGATTTTGCAATCGAAAAGATCTTCCCCACGTCTACTTTGAATCTCTTGGAAACAAAGTTATAGAATCACAAACTAAATGCCTTAAAGTTTCATTGTCTTGCTGTTGTTTTTCGTTTTGCCTTTTGTTACTGTTTTTCTGACTTTTACATAGGAAGAGAAGTGGTAATATATTGGGGAAGTGGAACAGTAATCGTTCCCCCCAAGTTTTAAAATTAAACTTAATTATCTCTTCTTTTCCCCTTTATTTTGTCAGATAATCCAAAAACAAATTTTAAAACGGGTCGGGTCGGTCCACATGGGTGACCCATGACCCTTAATTCAACATCTCCTACTTCGCACATGGTGGACAAGACCCGAAGCATTATGACATCAAAACGTCATCTATTCATACGGTAAATAGTTCGTGTGACCTGAGAGCATCTCGAGCTTTACCTATAAGGTTTTACAAGCTATTTATAGGAATCCAATCATATGTGGAAAGAATTCTCAATTAATATGAGAATGTTAATACTCACAATACCCCAGACATCATTCGCTACTTCAGTAGTTACTCATCTGATCCCTCATCCTCTTTAAGAGGTGAACTCGAGTTCATGATTAACTTTATATACACAATTACACTTGACTCTTATATGGTTAGTGTAATAGCCAACTTGTGTAAACAAGTTAATATATTCATTTTAATCGTCTTTCCATTCAACTCGAATCTATCTTTTCCAAATCAACTGTTTTCCCGGACATGCATAGCATTGCCGAATCTTTCATGGCTATTAGTAACATGCTAAAGTAGAAACATCGATTGAAACTTCAAAAAACAGTTAAAGGTCTAAGGGTATTTCAATGAAAAGTTAAAGGAACTTTTCAGGGTCTCACATAATGAAGAAGTAGGGATTCATTCTTCCATTAACCCATTGGTCACTAAGCACACGTGGTATGAAACATATTCTACGATGTTCTCACCTTATATTGGTGCGTGTGTCTTATTCTTTTAGCCATTCAACATCGTATAGATCTAGGTCTAGACACCTCTAAATGTCTAACCTGAGTTTCTTTCTTTAATAATCTCCAAATTCATATTCTCAGAGAAACTCACATCTAGCTTTACAAAACAAATCATTATCTTATAGTGGAACTTTTCTCTTCACTTCCTCGACGTAAGAGGCGATTGCTCGTGTGAGAGAGCCAATCTTGCGGCTTGTTCGATACACTATTTTAATACAACACATTTTCACATGCATATAAGATTGAACATAAATTCAAGATTCTTATATTGATAATAATTATAATTAAGTCATCTACAGTACACAAACATAATCATATCCTACGTAATCCTAGAGCCATAACATGTTTCTCAAACAAGTCTCTAGATATCGCCTTAGTAAAGGGACCAGCTATCATTTCTCATGTAGGAATGTATAGTAAATTTATTTCTCCACTTGCTACTATATCTCTTATAAAGTTATACTTAATATCAATATGCTTGGTCTTGCTGTGATATTTAGGATCCTTTGTATATGCGATAGCCGCTTTACTGTCACAATATAAAATAATGGGACCCTTTGAATTCTTTGCAATGTTCAAATGCTCAAAGAATCTCTTCAACCAAACAGTTTCTTGTACTGTAGATGCACAAGCCACAAATTCTGATTCCATAGTTGACAGGGTTATCCAAGTTTGTTTCTTACTTTTTCACGAAATTGCACCACCATTTAGCAAAAAGGCATAACCGAAAGTTGATTTTCTATCATACCAGTCACCAGCCCAATCAGCATCTGTATAACCTCTTATGAATAAATCGGATCCACTATAGCATAGTGAATAATTCGCAGTTCCCTTCAGGTATCAAAAAATTCTCTTTACTGCTTTCCAATGATCTCTTTCAGGATTAGATTGATACCTGCTAACCATACCTATGGCATAACAAATGTCTAGACGAGTACACATCATAGCGTACATCAAACTCCCAAATGCACTGGAATATGGTACTCGAGACATGTCTTCTTTTTCTTTTTCAGTCTTTGGACACATATCAAGTCTTAAAGTTTCACCTCTTGCTATAGGAGTATCCATGGATTTGCAACTATTCATTCAAAAATGTTCCAAAATTTTTATTATGTATGTTTCTTGAGATAGACTTAAAATTTTCTTGGAATGGTCTCTTTGGATTTTAACACCCAATATATAGTCTGTTTCACCCATATCTTTCATGTCAAATGACTTTGAAATCCATGACTTAATAGTTTTTACATACTCCAAGTTATTTTCAGCTAATAAAATATCATCCACGTAAAGCAAAAGAATCACAAACATTTCATTAGAATTTTTCACATAGATGCAATAGTTTTCATCGATCATGGTGAAATCAAATGAAATCACTTCCTTATGGAATCTTAGGTACCACTTCCTTGAAGACTGCTTAAGGCCATATATTGACATGTTTAATTTACAAACCTTTCTTTTTTGGCCTTTAACAACAAAACCTACAGGTTGTTTCATGTAGATTTCCTCATTTAGTTCTCCTTTGAGAAAAGTGGTCTTTACGTCCATTTGGTGTAATTCTAAATCTAAACGTGCAACTACAGCCAAAAGCAAGTGAATTGAGATAAATTTCACAACTGGTGAAAAGGTTTCCTCGTAATCTATTCCAGTCTCTTGAGTAAAACCTTTTGCCACCAATCGTGCTTTGTGCCTTTCTATTGTTCCATCTGATTTACGTTTAACTTTAAGAATCCACTTGTTACCAATAGCTTTACACCCAGAAGGAAGGTCAACTAGATTCCAGACTTTATTAATTTTCATGGACTCTAATTCTTCTTTCATCGCTTTTATCCATTCATCTTTTTTAGAACTCAATAAATCCTCAGTCACAGAATTAGGATCATCTAATTCTGTGGGAGATACCAGGAAGACATATTTCTCCATCTCATAAGATCGTTTAGGCACACCTTTTTTGGTACTCTTATGTAATTGAAGTTCAGATTCCTCAATAGGATTTTGAGATTCACAACTCCCACTTGGACCAAGAATCATTTCTTGATCAATTGAATTATCAAGCATATCCTGCGATATTATTTGATCACCTGAATTCATAATTTTGTAAATAGGCTCATTTTCCTTTATTTCATTCCTTTTTGAAAAATTATTTTCCAGGAATGTGACATCTCGTGATTCAATTTCAGTAGTACTTCCATCTTCCAATTCACCAATGAACACATATCATTTGGAGTATTCTGAGTATCTTATAAAGATATATTTCTTTCCTTTTGGACTTAATTTTCCAAACTTACCAAAATGATCTTTAATATATGCATCACAACCCCAAGGTCGTAGATTATTAAAGTTTGGTTTATTACCAGTCCATAGTTCATAAGGAGTAGAAGATACTGATTTAGAAGGAACTTTATTCAATATGTAGGCCGCAGTTAATAACGCATCTCCCCAGAAGGAAATTGGTAAATTTGCCTGCGCCTTCATGGACCTTGTCATATCCAACAATATTTTATTCCTTCTTTTGGCTACACCATTTTGTTGAGGTGTATAAGGAGTAGTCAATTTTCTGACAATGCCTTTTTCAATACACAGTTCTTCAAACTATTTTGACAGATATTTACGTCCTCTATTGGGTCTTAATGCCTTTATACTTTTGTCTAATCGATTCTCAACTTCATTCATATATCTTTCGAAGCATTCAAGTGCTTCTGATTTATGAGATATCAAATAGACATAACCAAAGCGCGTGAAATCGTTAATTAATGTAATGAAATATGAAGCAATAGTCCTTACCCTCACATTAATTGGACCACAGATATCAGAATGGATTAATTGCAATGGGAATTCGACTCTTTTAGCCTTCCCAAATGGTTTACGTGTAATCTTTCTTGCAAGACAATTTTGACAAGTTGGAATTTTAATTTTGGAGAAAGAACCTAGATGTCCTTCCTTTGCTAATCTATTCATTCGGTCTTGTCTTATGTGACCCAATCTAACATGCAATGTAAGTATATCAACATCATTATTACTTGAATAACATGACATTACTCAACGGTCAACATAATAGTCATAAGTTGAAGGATTACAATCTAAAATAATAAAGCAATCATAACGATGTCCAAAACCATAAAAACATTATCTAGAGTAATTCTTACACAATTACGACTAAAGAACAAATGAAAACCAACATCTAAAAGAACAGACACAGACAATAAGTTTCGTCAAATTTCTAGAGCATATAGGACATCATGTAACATTAAAGACCGGCCTCCACGCAAATCTACTTTGCAAGTGCCAATCTCTTTGACTTCAAGTCTTGTATTATTTCCAACATAGATCCACCTTGATCCAGGTGAAACTCGAAGGAACTCCACAAACGCTTCTCGATTTCGACTCACATGGTCGGTGGCTCCTGAGTCTACAATCCACATAGGGTAAGATTCAGTTAATAAAGCAGTGCTAGAAATATATATAGCACTTAGAGACGCGTTTAGAAATGCTAACTTTTTCTTCTCAGGACATTCACGAGCAAAATGCCCCAGAACTTGGAAGTTGTAGAACTTCATCTTACTCTTGCTTTCTTCTTGAAAAACTTTTTTCCCTTTTTGGAATTTGGTTTGTTTTTTTCTCAGAGGGATATTTTTCGGTCTTCTTACCCTTCCCTTTCTTTTTCCACTTCTTCTTGCAATTGAATCCTAAAGAGTTCTTACCACTTTATTCTGCCATAAAGGAATTAGAAGCAGCTTTAGCAGCACCGAGCCGCTCATCTTCAAGTTTAACGTGACGTGCAACATCAGAAAAAGTTTTAATGTTGTCATTGTGGGCTAAGTTGACCTTCAAGTGTTCCCAACTGTTGGGAAGAGATTGAATCACTGCTTGAACCTGTTGCTCATTCGAGAAAACGTGAACAACACTTTTGAGTTGAGCTATCATATTCGACATCACCCTAAGGTATTGTTTGATGTTCTAATCATGATACTTCTTATAAGTGTTAAATTTGATAGTCAGCTGTCTGAGGCAAGTAACAGAAGTACCCCCATATGTTCCTGGCAAGTGTGCCCAGATGGCATTGGCAGTAGGAAATTCCTCACACTCATGTATGAGGTCATCAACCACGGAACTTACAATGATTCCACGTGCAATGAAATCAGCCTTTTTCCAAGCCTTATAAGCTTCAAGTTCTCTTCTGTGTTGTGCAGTAAATCCCTTTTCTAGTACACTTAAGACATGGTTAATAACTTCAAGAGCGTTTTTCTCTTCCAGTACATACCACATCTTACGACTCCAAATATCGTAGTTGTCTCCATTTAGTTTTTCTTCTTTGTTCAAGTCAGCAATTATGCTTTTAGATGTCATGTCTATTATTAAGAGACAGTTACACAAGTGTGTTATCAATTATGAATGCAAATTCCACATTTAAGGAAATAATTTCACCTAAAGGTTTCATGTTTAGTGTAAAATCGAAAGGACACTTAAGAATCCAATTATCATATACTAACTAAACACTTGACCAAAATTAGAAATTAATTTTTTAATGTGTATTAGGATGATAGATTTCAATTAAGTCATTTTAAACTCAAATAAATGAATGAAATTCATGTAAAAAGAGATAAACAACTTAATATATATAATATATAATATTAATAAGTAACTTCATGTTACAAGTCAATCTAAAAATAAAAGTCATTCAACAAATATTCTAGACGACTTATGTACACCCAAAAAGGCTCGCTAGTCCAAATCTCGTGGTAAACATCAATTAATCTCTCACCCCAAGGGTCACATAGAGAATTGGCTAAAATAGCTAATGCTTCCTAACCTGAGATTTCTACATAGTTTTCTAGTTCTACACGTTTCATTTCAAACAGGTGTATAAAACTAGCAACACTAATGTTAGGGGTCATCTTAAAAGACTTGAATTCTGTGAGTTTCTTCTCTCTTTCCCTTAGCATAGCCCTTTCATTCCGTAACAGATTTTGTGTCGCTCTAGGAACACCATTTCGTATTATCTCACGAGCTCAAAAACATGTTCTTTGACGACGTGCTATTCCACTTTGTTTCTTTGCTCGACATCCTGAACTCCCACTTGGAGTGATTCGAGTTTGTCCCCATTCATCCATTTCTGAAATAGGAACCAAGAAACAATAAGAATGCTTATGTCATTCAATGCGATAACTTATATCACAATTTATTGTAGAAGTCAAAATCTGTTTATGAAAAAATTAGAAACTATTTAAGACAAGAATTACATCAAGCCTAATATATACCCTCATATAAAAAAAATTAAAGGCATAATATTTTACACTACTTGATTCTCCATTTTTCTTTTATTAAAGCAATTATAGTGCAACAGTAAACACCTTTTTTTTATATAGATATGTACTATAATTTGTACTGGTACTGCATGTTAGGACCATACAACAACCACACAAAAAAAAATAATGAAAGGGCCTATTTAAATAAAATGTACACATATAATGCTCTACACAATGCATTTAATTATTTTCTTTCTCCCAAAAAAGAAGTCTCAAGAGTACTTTTCTCTTATAGTCAACCAAACACTTTACTATTTCTTATAAAAAGTGCACATTTTTCATTTTTCCTTTTGTTACTATTTTTCTGACTTTTACATAGGAAGAGAAGTGATAATATATTGGGAAAGTGGAACAGTAACCATTCCCCCCATGTTTTAAAATTAAACTTATCTCTTCTTTACCCCCTTATTTTGTCAGATAATCTAAAAACAAATAAAAAACCGGGTCAAATCGGGTCGGTCCACATGGGCGATCCATGACCCTTAATTCAACACAAATTCTCAAATCACAACAGTCTACATACGATTTAATTTCGCATTCACTTTAGTATTATTTATTGATGGTAAATTTATGTTTTATACATACATTTTTTTTATATTATAATACTTATATATAAGAGAGGATATTGAGATTTGGTAGTCCTCACAAGGGTTTTTTTGGTATTTTAATTTTTTGGTGAAATGAAATTACTACACGTGGCAACTAAAAGTGGTTTTTATAATATATTTCCATTTTCACCCTTATTCTTTTATTAATTAAGACCATTCCACTTGGGTTTTTATTATTGATTTCTGCTTGCCACATTTTAGATTACTATTTAATTAAAACATCTTTCATTTTAAATCAATAATCACTTTAACTCAAAAAAAATGATTCAAGCTAACTTTTAATAAAAAAATAAAATTTTCAATGATTTCAACTATAACCTTATAGTTCTTTTTGATATTATAGTATAATAAATAATATCTTTTATTTATTATTTCTCATAGTGGACATGAAAAAAGTGTAAATCAATAATTAAAATGGGACGAATAGGTTACTCTTGTGAGGGGTGTGTAAAAAATAAACATAATAAGTAAATAGATCGAATGGAGTAATATATTAATGTAATATAATTATCATTTAATATCCTTATTAAGTTAATTTGTAGAAAGGCTCTTAACTGAGGTTATAATTATTATAATATAAATTTGAAAACATTGACTTTTTTTTCAGATGATTCTATAAGATGAAAAAATGTAATTTGCAGAAACTATTGCCACTAAAATCATGAGGAATACTAAAATACAATAAATATCAAAATAAATTTATTTTTATCTATAGCTAAGAAAATAAATAGTCACAAATTTTATAAAAATATCAATATTTTTTTCTATTTATGATCTTCATCGAAGCGTAATTATTAAATATTTTAAATTATGTTATTATACAATATATTACATGCAGCTTTTTCATATATTTCAATTCTCTGTTAATATCTTCTTCCTCATAAATAATATTTTTTATTTAAAATTATCCAATTATGTGATTAACAACTCTAATAATTATGAAAATTTATCTACAAGACTTGTTTAATGGATCATTAGATATACTGCTTATAAAGTAAAAATAGATTAAAAAATTATATTTTTAAATTAAAATTATTATTTTTATACTTTTAGTTTGGGTTCGGGCTTAGCACGGGCCTCGTGAAACTTCATTTTATAACTACATATAAGGGAAGATCTTTGAGTTTGGTAATCCTCACATATATTTCTTTTATCCATTTTAATCCTAATTAAATTTTAATGACTTTGCAAACTTTCACCCATTTTAGTAATTTTTAGCAATTAGATTGACTTATTAAATGTCGTGCAAAAAGTGATGAGTTATAAAATAAGTGAAAGTGACACTACGAGAGATCTTTATCTAACCAATTAAAAATTAATTCAAAATTTGTGGTCTTCTTTTATGTGAAAATAACACCAACACCAACAATAATAATAAGAGAGACCTAATTTGTTTTGTCCTCACAAGAAATTTTTTGTTTATTCTAACTCTAATTGAAATTTTAATAATTACTATTTTTATATTATATACTAATATATAAGAGAGAATAAGATAAGATTTGATAGTCCTCACAAAAATATTTATAAAATGAAATGGCTACATGTGTCTATTATTTTTTCCAACACATTATTACTTTTGTCCTCATTCATTATTTAATGATTATTTTCATTTGGACCTCTATAATTGAATTATATATAGTATTTTTTTGTAAATCCTTCTTGTTTACTATTAGATTACTTGTTCTTTTTTGTACACATTTCTTATATTGAAATTTAATTATTTTTTAATTTATTTTAGAAAATTTATTAATCTCTAAAACAGTGGCATGTGATCGATAAAGTTGAAATATTTCCTCCTTGCGACATGAATCTTTGCACTTGATGGTGTGTCTTAATATGATGGTGTCTTTTATTTTGAGAAGTGCTTTTTACAAAATATTTTTTAAAATAGTAATTAGAGCAGCAATTAGTGTTTGACCAAGCTTTTAAAAGTGTTTTATGTATATTTTTGTCAAAAATATTCTTTTTTAAAAAAATGATTTTTTAGGAAAAATTATTTTTTTTAGTTTATGAAAAACAGTTATTCTCCAGAAGAACTTATTTTCTCTAGGGGTATTCATAGGTTGGTTCAGTTCGATTTATTGATTTTGGGTTTTAAATATGCTAAACCAATAACCAAATCAATAAGATTTTTTTTTATCGGTTTTTGATTTATCGATTTTCAGTTCTTAGCGGTTCAATTTTTGATATAACCGATAAGAAAAAACTTATAAAATAGAATAGTAGCAACTAATATGAAAAGAGATTAAATCTTCATTGCAGCCAAAATCCGATATAATGTGTTTTAATTTACTAGAATCTTCAAGCTTGAACTAATTGTTAGTTCAGAGATTTGAGTAGGTTTGTTAGTATGTAGAAATTATAGATACACACACACACACACACACACATATATATATAAGTAGGGGTAAAATAGTAATTAGTAGTATATTCTTATTAGGTTATCAGTTTATCCAATAACCCAATAAAAAAAATTTAAACCAAACTAACCACCCAACAAAAGAAATTTATAAAGATATTAAAAAATCAATAATCCAATAACCAACTAACAATAAACCAATAACATTTTTATCAGTTCGATTTACTGGTTGGTTACATTTTTGCACACCCCTAATTTTCTCCCAAAAACTTGATCAAACACCTCAATTTTTTTAAATAAACACTTTTTTATAAAAAATAATCACCTTTAGCGAAAAATAAATATGGTCAAACAAGCTTCGACCACCAAGAAAAGACAAAATGAAATTACACAAAGTGAGTAGCGAAGCAGATTCACTTCGCCTAGCAAAGTGCATTTTAGCAGCTAACGCTGCTACGGTAAGACTTTCAGATCCAAATCACTTTTCAATTCGTTAATTTTGAACTCAATTATTTTACTTGAGTCTTTTTCTACATTTATAAATTAATAGTCCTTAAATATTTTGGAAGACTATCTTTAATCTATGGAGAGAGAAGATATAGGAGAAACTTCTAATCAAGGAATTAAGAGGTAGGAGCTAATTGTCAAATGCCCACTAATGAAAACTTTGTTTGTCATTTAGACATAAGTTTGGAAAACCTTTTCAAATAGACACCATTTATGATGTCTTCATATATTCTTTTCAACTTAACAAATCTAACACACAAGTTTTTAATAATACACTTTACCCCTCCTCCCCCAACCCAATAATTATATTCAAAATATCCTTCTAATTTACTTTAAAAAAATCCAAAAGCTAAAATAAAGCTTCCAATTTTCCTCCAAAATTCTCTGTTTCAGGCACGATTTCGGTAATTTTTTTCGACGATCAGTTCAAAATCAGTCCACAAACTCATAATCTTGTTCATTGCAACTATTGTTATCCTATTTGTTTGTTGTCTTCTCAAACACACTTTCCACCATCATTATAAATCTTTCAAATCACTCACACTATGCAAAACCTCTTTAGAATGTAAATTACAGTAGCTCAGGTGACTCCAACTTCGTTTCTCTATTCCATAAACCCAACGACCGTTGATTAGAAGTAATTTTTGCACTTTTTCTATTGTGTTGGATATCTATCCAGTCATTGATCAATCATCGACCATTTATAGAACATACATATTCCACTAGCAGAATCGAGGATTGACTCCTGTGTACTTCTAAGATGTCGGCTGTAGAGGTTATTCTTGTTTCAGGTGATTTCATGAGAGAATGGGAGGAGTCTCTCAAACGTTGGAATTGAAAATATTTTACTAAGTTGATATTGCCTATTGTGCTTAGCCGCAATGGTTCATAAGATGACTTGGTTGCAAGCGTAATGGAGAGTGGGAATTTATATTTTTAGCCAAGCAACGTAGTGATAAGTTATCTAATGAACTTGAGAGAAAAGTGCATCCTAGGATCATAAACAATAACATACATGTGTCTTTGTACATGCTAGATATTTGTACTGATGGCATCAGGCCTATTTTAAGAATAAATATAGTTGAGAGGCCTTTGAAAGAACTTTTGAATTCATTACCAGCCCCACCCCAACACCCATCAATTGATGACGATTCAGTTGAATACGAGAACGAGGGCGATCATCCAATGAAAATGGATGATCATTCTATGGACACGAAATATGATTTATTGGACTTAAAAGGTGTTGAGAAGATTTTGGATCGAGATCACAATCAAATCATTTCTTCTCCGATGGAATTAATTTCTATCATGAACAAACATTCAACAACAACAAAGAGCTGAAAATATTACTAGACTGAGCGTCGGTGAGGTAGTCTTTTGACTTTGTATGGATAAGAGTTGTACCAAATTCTTGAAGGTGAAATGTGTATCTCATGGTTGCGGAGTGGGAAAAGAAGTACGAATGGTCGAACAGATACTCACCACGGTCAGTCATAAGAAAATCTCATTCAAAATCATTGCTTCACTATGCTTAAATCATTTTGTGGTGGTAAGGGTCCAAGCATAAAAGAAATTCAGAGGATTGTCTTTAAGGAGATGTACTGCAAGACAAGCTATTGGATAAGTTGGAAATAAAATGCAATTGCTAAGAACATTGTTCATGGATGTCACGACCCGAGACTACCCCCTGGTCGCGACAACGGTGCTTACGGTCACAAGTGACCACAAGCTAACCCATGAGCTGGTACCTGCTGTGAGCATTGAATAACTGATAATAAAAGCCATATGTGGAAAACAACTGATAAATGCCATAAGGTTCAAATACTGAAAATATGATTTAAATAATAAGTTTGAACGTCTGATGACATACTTAAGAGAATGATCAAAAAAATGATAAATTGACGAACTATCTAAATGACTGAAAACATCTGAAAACATTTAAACTGACTAACTGTGGAGTCGAAGGGACAGGCCCCAACTAACTCCCAAGTGAACTAACTGGAAAGAAATGCGGAAACACTAAAATAACATAATTGTTCCTCGACATATGAGGACTCACCACAACTGTTGATGCTGATAAACTGAACTGTCTAAGAATAATTAGGAAACTGAGCGTCCGAACCTATGATATAAGACATCATAGAGTGAAGAAAAGTATTCGATCAGTACTTTTAATGTACTGGTATATGAGATGAGGTTAGGCTAAAATGGATAGGTTCAAATGAATGAAATACTGACTACATAGCATGAGATAACGACTGACAGAATAACATAAGATAACTGATGCATAAAATACGTGAAAGCTGCAAAATCTGAGAATGCATGACCAAGCATATAACATGATACTGAAACAGTCTGTAAACTAAAATACTGAAATCTGGTCACTGAATAACTAATGAACTGTATGCTATGTTCAAGCAAACTTGAACTGAATTATGTACTGAATACTGAACTGAGACTGTGGGAGGTATAATCCAACCGACATGCCCCGATTTGAGCTAATCGGAGTCCAACCTATAATCCTAGTTGGAAGGGTGTCAGTACTGTGCCACGAGTACTAACAATGGTATTGTGGATCCACTAAACTAATGTCCTGAAGGACTAATGAGTCACCCTCTACTGGCAGGTGCTTTAATGAGATATGTATTACCCTCAATTGGCAAGTAAACACTTTATCAACCCTCAACTGGCAGTTGATATCTCTAACCTACGTTGGCTACGTAATTCTGGAACTAAGGGACAGCTACTAAAGGTCATACTCTCTACTGGAAGGTGAGCCCCCATCCTTGGGTTTGCTCGGTGCGAAATCCTACTCCCAACTGAATGACTCTAAATACTGTACTGAACTTAGTTTAACTGAGCAAAACAACTAATCATGATAACTAACTGAATGTTAACGCTCATGGTTTATCCGAAACCGTTCTGAAGATACTGAAATTATGTAAACAGCTAAGTATCGGGTGTTCATTACCCCCCAACACTAAATGGAAATAACAATAAGTACATATGAAACTTTAAAACCATAATAAAGGATCATTGCTCAAAACCCAACATTTAGACATTTTATCAAACACATGGGAGTCATGAATTTAAGCATGGGAATGGGCAAAACATGTGATTGAAAACATAGTTACAATACTAAAACCATGAATTAGGTATTTAACATGAGGATTTCAATACTCAAATCATATAAGGGTTCATTTCATCGAAAAATACTTATAACATAACTTTTAATCAAAATTAATAACAACTTCATGGAGACAATTCATCATAATTATGTAAAAACTCATAATTTGATATCAAAAGGGGATTCTCGGACTCCATGGGTGAAAGGGCCCATGGATGAACATCACACATACCTTAAACCTTAAATCTTGAAAGAGAAACACAAATCTTTAAGCTTCCTTGAGGGTTCTTGGATTTGGTACTTCATTTTTTGGTTTCCTTGGAGAGAAAGGAATGAAATTAATGAACTTGGGAGATGATTAGGGTTTGTTTTTTAGACGAAAATTGGGGAAAACGGTCATATAATCCCCTAACCGACTTTTAATTCATGCTTTTACGAATTGAATTGAGGGGAAAAAACTCAATTGCCCCTCATAGAATTAAATTCGCAACTAGAACGTGTTTTGCAGTGTCACCGCAATGTGATAGGTGTGTTATCTCTATTACTGCCGCGATGCGACGCTATCGCATTGAGCTGCTGGAATCGTTATCCAAACATAACCCAATCCTCATCCAAAAATTTCAAAACTTCTCCGAGACATGCTCCTTACACCCCTAAACATGAATTAACTCAAAAACCAACATCTCAGGTCGGGAAGACTCATTTAAAAATCCTCAAATTTAAGGGTCCAAAAATAAGACTAAGTCAACAACACTTAGTAAAATTTTTAGGCCTTAAGACTCTTATGAATGCAACTAGGAGTTGAACTAAGCTAAGAAAAGCTCGGGGTATTACAATATCCCCCTTGGGATATTCATCCTCAAATGAGACTGATTAGACTGAGAGTACTGTACTAAGGTAACGGTGATCATGTACTGAACATGCATGATAGGAACTTGATTACATGACTGAGTTTGAAACATAATACATGGATGAACTAATTTCGTGAATACATACAATGACATAGGAATGGTTATAAGGCTAAGGTAGAAATGATAGAGTCCACTTATGAGTGCCCATTACTTCATGTTGGATCTTTTTTCATTGAGAAAAGTTGAGAGGTTTAGGACATTAAAACTCGGGTCATTATAACATCTCCTCCTTGGGATAATTCTTTCCCCAAATGATACTGACTTGGCTGAAATACTAAGGAAAGACTGAGATAATGCATGAGTCACTTATGAATTGAATTATGACTGAATGTATGAATCTGTATCATGATGCATGAACTGAACTGAATTCATAATTTACATAGATAGAATTTAAGGGGCCAAAAATAAGACTAAGTCCCCAACACTTAGTGAAATTTCTAGGCCTTAAGCCTCTTATGCATACAACTAGGAGCTGAAACAAGCTAAGAAAAGCATGGGGTATTACAATATCCCCCTTGGGAATATTCATCCTCAAATGAGACTGATTAGACTGAGAGTACTGTACTGAGGTAATTGTGATACTAAGGAAATACTGAGATAATGCACGAGGCACTTATGAACTAAATCATGACTAAATGCATGAATCTGTATCATGATGCATGAACTGAACTGAATTCACAATTTACATGGATACGAATAATTACCTCTTAGAATGGCCATACTCATGAAACTTCAGATAGTAAGACTAGATCAAAAGATGGAAAAACCATAGGAACTTGTTATCTGAATGCTAGACTGAATTACTAGCTATACGGACTGAATTATACTAAAAGCTTATACTCAACTGGAGTATTTCTTCAACACTCTTTCTAAGAAGTTATAATAACAGTAGGAACAAAGAACTTGGGTATGATCTGAATAAGATATCTGAGTAAGTACTCTTAATAAGGCTATAACTCTGTAACATGGAACATAGGCCTATGAAACATAAACTAGAATTGTTATGCCTTAGACAATGCAATTGTTACTCTCAAGCTTAGACATACTCCTCAAATTCTCCCTCAACTATACATTCCACTTCAATACCGCACTTCACTTGAGGCTACTGAAAATGTTCACATGGGCACTGATAACTCTATCTAGTAAAGTCTGAGCTGAACTAAATTCTCTCTCTATGTTCAAGCCTACTAGAATCTATAAAGTGAACCCATAACACTGTAATACTAGTCGAAATCATGAATTCAATACACCCTGTGTTTTTACAACTTCTTATCTCAAGAATAATTCTTCTTACCACTTCAACAACTAATTTTAACCTCTTACTAAGAATGCACTAACGCACAATGCACCCATCCACTTATATACACCAACATGACGTTCAAGCCTATCATCCTAGCCACACATGAATTTCTAGGCAAATAACCAATCAAAGCATCTTTTCCATACTCTCTAATACCTCTATCATTAACAACTTCCATGAGCCATTCTTAAGAAAATCACATACAAAATTTCAACTAGTCATGACATATATCAAAAACTTGGCCTCAATCTTACTCCACACTTATAATCTTAGATCAAACAAGCATACAACAATCTTTCCCCAACATGAAATATTTACTTTATCCCATCTAAACAACTGATCATCACCACTACCATTTCATAAGGCGAGGCCACTGAAAGGTTAGAGCATGAGGACTTGAAGCATGAAAGAATAATATGCATAACTTGGATTCTTAACTGAGGCCTGAGAAATAGAGTATCCATGACCTGGATTCATTACAGAGATAAAACTGAGGATATACATGACATAATCTAAATTTCACTGATCATTAAGAGAGTAGCATGAGTACTAGAACTGAACATATTGCAAGGCATGAGTACATAGTCATAAGCTGCATGACCTGAGTTTGGAGTTCATAAATTTCATAGAATATGATTCGTACAACTGAGTAAACTTGAGATCCTTATACTAAGAACTTGAGACGTACATAATTCTATGGAAGGTGCATGAATTTGAGCCATGATCAGGGAACTGACATGTAAGGCATAAGTATATATCGTGATAGCTGAAGTACAAATACTGAAATAAGAATAGGTTGCACATCATCCTCCCTCACTACTATTCTATAACGTACTGGCATCACTACTGGAATCTGAGAACCTAACTTGGTTACTTATTCTATCATCTCCATTTAGCTATAAGCCATCACTCTAAGTTTGCAGGACCTTTTTGATAAACTTTGAACTAAAATGCAACCACTTTACTCTAAAGTTCAGAATATGACAATACTCATCAGAAATAAATTCACCCTAAAAGACTACACTTGAAAGTGCAAAGCCCACTGCTTATACTCCCTTCTGAGATACAACTCTTAACTTTCTATAGCCCTAATAATTATCACATAATAACTTAAACACTGACTAACTTAGAATGCTCATGAGTACTACCATACCATGAGTTCACACCATCCAAATTTTTAATTCTCCTTACTATTAGATCAAGCATCCAAGATTCAAACTTAGATTCTAACACGTAACATAGATATTCCCAAATAATGAGAATTACCATTAGACTTGAACATTTGACATCATCATCCTATAGCCTATAACTTAGCTGGTAAGAACATCAATTACTACATTACTAGCCTCATTCAACTTAGCAACTCAAGGGTACTATATAAGCATACCCACACCATAATACTTAGCTTAAATTCTTGCATACACCATTTTAAGCCTACCGATTCACCTTTCATACAACTAACCCCATGGATATAGAATCTACAAAATTTAGATAACACTATCCCCACTTTACTACTGCTAAACATCTGGGTTCATGCTTCTAACTCTAGATCATATGTTGTAATAGAATTCTGAGAAGAGATCTGAAAGCGCATCCTTAGATATCATCTTTTTTTACTTAAGATATGACACAATTTGCCCCCTAAGCACTAAGGTACTACCCCTCCATTCAATACCTGGTTCATTAGGAAACTGAAATTGAACGACTTTATTTTTGTAATCAACTGAAGCATATCATGAGTGCAGCCAATCCATGCCGAGAATGACATTAAAATTAGTCATCTCTAACTCCATGAAATCAACTAAAGTAATTTTCTGAGATATTGTGATCGAATAATTTTTGTATACCTGCCTGGCTATAATAGAGACAACTACTGGAGTAGATATTTAGAAGGGTTCTGATAAATATTTGGGAGTAATATCAAAATCAACTGCTATATAAGTATTATAAAGGAGAGCGAAGCTCTAGGGTCTAATAAAGCATAAACGTGAAGGTGAAAGACCTGTAACGTACCCATAACCATATCAGGAGAGCTTTCCTGATCATGACGGGACTAGAGTGCACATAATCTGTTATGGAGCTGACTACTGGTGACACTAGAAGGGGTTCCCTACTGAGTCGGGCGACTGGATGGAACATGATAACGATTGTGCTGACTATGCTGACTCACCTGTGGGAATTTTCTGACTTTGTGGCCTGGCTTGCTAGATCCAAAACACACACCACTACCAGCCCTATACATACCCTAATGATTCTATCACATCTCCCGCAGAGCAGATTAGTACAACCGTTGTTCACACTACCCTGGGTCTTGGAGCCTGGTTCCCTATCCCGACTGTTATTCCTGAACTTTACCACTTCCACACTAACTGAATAAGGAGTTGGGGCTATGAATTTTTAGTAGAACTAAGAATGGTTACCACTCTCTGACGTTGACTTAAAACTACCTGTTCTAGCCCTCTAAGCTAAGGTAGTGAAAGTAGCTTTGAATTCAGTGTGAGGAACATGCTCATTCAGGGGATCTTCCTCAACAGGTGGATGTACGGGCTGCTTTCCATTCCTTCTTCCATTGTTCCTCTTGAGAGGCATTGTCTATAAACAAAATAAAGGATAAGTCAGAAAGAGAGTTTTAAATAGATCTTATATTCATTCGCACGACATGAATACTGAAAGAGGGGAAACTTTTCCTAAAATGTCTTGTAGCCTCTTGTCCATAAGTGTGGCGCACTTCACACACATGCATAAAACTCTACTCAACTCAGCTTTCAGACTCCCTAGGACACTGTAAAATCTTAGGATCTGATGCCAAGTTTTGTCATGACAGAGACTACCCTCTGGTCGATCAGAAAACTGAGCATTTGAACCTATGGTATAAGAAATCATAGTGCAAAAAAAGTATGCGATCAGTACTTTAAATTTACTAGTATATGAGATGAGGTTAGGCTGAAATAGCATGAGATACTGACTGACTGAATAACATGAGATAATTAATGCATAAAATACGTGAAGGATGCAAAATCTAAGAATGCATGACTAAGCATATAACATGTTACTGAAACAGTTTTCAAACTTAAATAGTGAAATCTGGTCACTAACTAACTGATGAATTGTATGCTATGGTCAAGCAAACCTAAACTGAATTTTGTACTGAATACTGAACTGAGACTATAGGAGGTATCATCTAACCGACATGCCTCAATCTGAGCTAATGGGGTCCAACCTGTAATCCTAGTTGGAAGGGTGTTAGTACGTGCCACATGTACTAACAATGGTTGTGTGGATCGACTAAACTAATATCTTGAAGGACTAATGATTCACCCTCTACTGGAAGGTGCTCTAATGAGATATGTGTTACCCACAACTGGCAGGTAAACACTTTATCAACCCTTAATAGGCACGTTGATATCTCTAACCTACGCTGGCTGCGTAGTTCTGGAACTAAGGGACTGTTACTAAAGGTCATACCCTCTAATAGAAGGTGAGCCCCAATCCCTAGGTTCGCTTGGTACTAAATCCTACTCCAATCTGAATTACTCAGAATACTGGACTGAACTAAGTTTAACTAAGCAAAATAACTAATCATATAACTAACTGAATGATAATGCTCATGGTTTATCTGAAACCATTCTGAAGATTCTAAAATTATGTAAATGCTAAGTATCGAGTATTCATAACCCTTCATCACTGAATCAAAATAACAATAAGGACTTATGAAAATAACAATAAGGACATATGAAGCTTTAAAACCATAATAAAGGATCATTGCTCAAAACCCAACATTTAACCATTTCATCAAACACATGGAGTCATGAGTTTAAGCATGGGAATGGGCAAACATAGTTACAATACTAAAATCATGAATTAAGGATTTAACATTAGGATTTCAATACTCAAATAATATAAGGGTTCATTTCATCGAAAAACACTTGTAACATAACTTGTAATCAAAATTAATAACAACGTTAAGGAGACAATTCATCATAATTATGTAAAAACTCATAATTTGACATCAAAAAGGGATTCTAGGACTCTATGGGTGAAAAGGGCCCATGGATGAACATCACACATACTTTAAACCATAAATCTTGAAAGAGAAACACAAATCTTTAAGATTTATTGAGGGTTCTTAGATTTGGCACTTGATTTCTTGGTTTCTTTGTAGAGAAATGAATGAAATTGATGAACTTAGGGGATGATTAGGGTTTTATTTTTAGAGGAAAATTGGGGAAAATAGGCATATAATGCCCTAACCGACTTTTAATTCATGTTTTTACGAATTGGATTGAAGGGAAAAAACTCAATTGCCCCTCAGAGAATTAAATTCACAACTGGAACGCGTTCTGCAGCGTCATTGCGAGGCGATTGGTGTCTCATTGATATTACTGAAGCGACGCGACGCTATCGTATTGAGATGCTGGAATCGTGATCTAAATATGACCCAATACTTATCCAAAAAATTCAAAAATTCTCCGAGACGTGATCCTTAAACCCCCTAAATATGAATTAACTCAAAAACCAATATCTCGGGGTCAGGAAGACTTGTTTAAAAATCCTCGAAGTTAAGGGGCCAAAAATAAGACTGTGTCCCCAACACTTAGTGAAATTTTCATGCCTTAAGCCTTTTATGCATGCAATTAGGAGCTGAACTAAGCTAAGAAAAGTACAGGGTATTACAATGGAACACCGGTGCACGAATATTCTTTCTTGCATGTTCTTTTTTCTACATGAGCAAGTCATGAAATCTTGGTTCTTTTTATTCTATCATGGTTAACAAGAAAGATAGATCCTTCGTGTACTACTTCTTAGCTTTTGGAACTTCCATACAAGGATACGCTCACATAAGAAAGGTAATTACCGCTGACAGCACATATTGATATGGTTGGTATTGGGGTTGTGTTTCTAACCACCATTGCACAGGAGACCAAAAATCATATTTATCCAAATGCCTTTTGAATTATGGATAAAGATAATGATACTTCTTGGATCTTCTTTTTTAAGAAGTTGAAGACTATAGTGGATGATGATCCAGATTTATGTGTCATCTCTATTAGACACATTAATATCGACCACGCCTTCTCACGTGTTTACAATCGTGCATAATATGGACTTTGAATGAGGCAAAAATAACAACAACAACAACATACCAAGTGTATTCCCACAAAATAGGGTCTGGGGATGGTAAAGTGAACGCAGTTCATACCATTATCTCAAATGAAAAAGAGAGGTTGTTTTCGATAGAACCCCTGGCTCAGGACAAATAATGGTATAACAAACAAACAAACAGAAAACATAAATGCACACAATAAAAACGGGATAACACATCGCTAGATAATTATGAAAATAAGGCACCCACAAGGTGATACTATAAACTCTCTATTCAAAAGTGGAGATGACACCAAAACATCATGAACAAGAAACTATAGGCATAGATACAAATAAAAGCACTATATCCTACTAATACGAATGGAATCCTACCCACTAGCCCTCTACACTAATCCGTGTCCTCACACCATCCTATCATGGTTCATGTCCTCTGTAAGTTATAACTGCTCTATATCATGTCTCTTCACCTCCCTCTAATATTTTTTTGGCCTATCTCTACCCTGCCTAAAACCATCTTTATCCAACCTCTAATATATCCAAACTGGAGTATCCGTGTCCCTCTTTATCACATGTCCAATACATCGAAACCTCACTTACCGCCTCTTGTCCTTTATTGAAGCCACTCCTATCTTCTCCCAAATAATCTCATTTCTAACCCTATCACTCCTAGTAAGTTCACACATCCATCGCAACATCCTTATCTCCGCCACCTTTAAATTTTGAAAAACAAAATCTATTTTTGTTCGTAGTTGAAGTACTCTAATTTATAAATTGAAATATACAGCCAGTACACCAGACACTTCTAGTAAAAACCTAAAATAAAACTAAATTCTTACATATTAGCTACCTAGAAGCACCTAGGAAAAAGATATTCCATATGATATTAGCTTCTACACTCTATTCTCTTACTGACAAAACATTCTAAAATTGAAACCTGCTAAGAGCACTACCAAAGGAGAAAATTCACTATCTAATTTCATAGTATGAGTAATCAACGTGACTATCCCTATGATACTATATGAATTAGAAAATAGTTGGTTGTTTCACCAAATGATATAATTAAGGATCATCCAATCAGACCAACTGTAAGTTAACCATGAACTCATTGTTATTTTCTAGCTAATAATAATATAAGCTTAAAAGTGAAATAAGTATTGGCCCTATTACTGTCATTCTCATTCTAGAATGGCTGAGGGATTAAACAAGAGAGATAGGCAAAAGCATATATTTAGAGATTGTTAAAAATTCAAATCTCATAGATTCTCTGTCAATCCTGACCTTTTATCTCAAATAGAGGTGGGTAATAAGTATTGACATGATAGCATCACAGGTTCCACGTTGAGTTAAAGCAAAGAACTTGACAACCTACCCAAAACTTACCATGTTGGGTATAAGATATTTCACTGATGAGCTAATTTGACACCAAACATATTATAATAATGAAACTTACTGTAAAAGTTGTCTTTCTTATTGGAATTCTATGCCAGGGAGGGGACCCTCCTATTTGTTACCCTACTAAAAGAACTAAAATATTTTGATCATAATTTGAGTCATAAATGTCATGGACAAGATATTTCATCTCATGAATAAAAAGACACTCTTTTTAAGTCTAGTAAAATGATACTTCTTAATGTTACTAAGGTGATCCAAAAATAAAAAGTTTTATACACGCTACAAAGGATGAAACTTCAATACCTGTATCTCCAGCTTATAATTGCATAGATTGTATGCAAGGGGTCACACTCTTGACAATATGCATTCTCCTGTAGTTGTTAGGCCAAAATCTGAACTGGAATACCCATTTTTTATCCTTCATATCTTACATGAGGTACCTTGGTGAAAATATTTGAGTAACTCAAGATTGTAGGGATCATCTTTATCTATTCTGCATTGTAGAAAAGGCTTATTGTTTAAATGATTTTAGCAATCATTTTAAAAAATTCAAGGATAAATGCCTTGAGGCAGCATATATCCTTGAAAATGTAGTTGGTTTTGAGAAGTGGAGCAGAGCACACTGCCCGAGTAATAGGTATGATGTGATGACCACAAATATTGTTGAGTCACTCAATTCACTATTGACAGATGAACAGGCGTACCCCGTGTTATACATATTCAATTCAATTGCTAAAATATTTGGTGAAATTCTTAGGGAGAGGCATACATATGTCGCTAGTTCAAAGAACAAACTTGTGCCTTGTGCAGAAAAAATCTTAAGGGATAATAAGAGCGTGAGAAATTCCTTGTATATGACTAATATGAAAAGAGATCTCGACCAATTCACCGTGTTCGACAACAATGTTACTGCTAAGGTAATATATTGGAGGATTCATGTTCTTGTAGGTAATATGACTTGGTGAAACTGACATTCGAACATGAGATGGCTTCTTTGTAATTAAATTATGGCGATGGCGAAGGATATGATAATTCCATCTATGAGTAATCTGCGCCTATTTATAAAAATAAAATGTACCTCCTTACATACTCTGAATCTATTTAAATTGTTGCTCTAGAGTCTGAATAGATTATGCCACAGGAATTGCAAGACATGAAGACTTTTCCACGCCCCCTACGATCCCACACTCGAAAGGAAGAGATTCAAACGCATTAAGGGTGTTAGTGAAAATTTTAGGTCCAAAATATGGAATAAATTTTTAGTGTGAAAGAGACATTGGAACAAGAGAACCACATATAGCATGGATAACAACTATTAGATAGGCTTGTCTCTTCTTTTGTAACTCGAGCTATTATTTTTAGGGACCCCCATATTTCTGTCAAATTTAATGTTCAGTTGTAATTGACTCTATGCATTATCTATGATAGACCACACTAATCTATCATATATCTTTCACATGATACATTAAAGAATTGTTAAAGAATCTATAGTTTTTAATTTAACATATTATATAGATCTCTTTACCATCCTATCACTTCAATCGATGTATTTAACCATCTGATGATTTTATTTAATTAAATATTGCACTACACGTCTATTCATATAAAAAAAAACTGGTATACATAATTCAAACGTATTCTATTCCTACACGTATCGACTGCTCATTGGTTGAGAATTTAAAATATATGACGAGTCACTTTACCAACACTACACAGTGCAAGAATTTGTTCATATTCAAACAAGAGCCATGCCTCCAAGAAGAATCTCAATTCGATCTATCAGGAGAATGAGTACTCATCGGCACTACGACATTCTTCTCTTCTGTAATAACCTCAATCGCCTATTCTACAGGATGGACAAGGACATATTTATCTTGATCGTGAAGTCACATCGCTCGTTTTGTATGAGGCAATTTTGGAGAGGCTCGATTTGAAATCTAGCAACTACATCCCCATCCCCCCGACACACACAATATCACCTTAATTTAGTAGTTTTTTTTTTTGTTCATTGCAAAAGAAGATTTCTTAGTTAGGATTTTTGTTAGAAGAAATTTTCTTTCTTTTGCTCTTTTTGTTGGTTTGGTGTTGGTAAAATATAGGTATTTGCAATGAAAAATATCAATATAATGATTTCAGTTTGATAATTATCTTTGTCATTTTTTATGATTTTTGTTTTTATGTTGGTAAGCTTCTTCTTTATGATTGTTCTTTTTTGTGCTGCTAACTTTTTAAATTCATATGCTCACTCAATGAATATAACAATGGACACCCTTGATAAAATATATGAAGAATTAACTGTTTGATAATACGCGTAGATCACATATATAGTCAATTGTAGACATAGCTTCCAGACTACGTATGACCAGATATTATTCTAAAGAATGTCATCTATCTTGACCTCTATCAGTCCTAGACCATATATATATGTTTATCATAGACCTTTTGAATCGATGGACCCTCTGTAGCATGTCGTTTAAAAAAATAATTAAATAAAAAAGCTAAATTATGGAAATTGACACATGGAGGTGTTTAACCAAGTCATGTTATCTCATAAATTGTGAACGAAGGGGCATGTGGAAGGGTAGTGGTTGAACAAATAATATATTCAAAATATACTTGTGCTTTAAGGGTCCATCAATTCATCCGATCTATGGTAGACTTATATGGATGGCCGAGAATTGACAGTTGGCAAGATCGATGGTTGACCCCATCGTTCTATCTACATGGTTGTAGACCCTCACTAACTTTTTATTTAAAAGAGAATAATTAAATAAAAAATTAAATTGTGAAATTTAACACATATGAATTAGTTTAAACAAGTCATATGATCATGTAATAGTCCACATAAATTGGGGGTGGTGATCATATATAAATGTAGTGGTTGAACAAACAACATTCTCAAAGTAATGTTTGTCAAAGCACAAGTATGTTTGAGGATGTTGTTTTTTCAACCACTGCTCATTCACATACCCCTTTGATCACCACCCCCAATTTATGTGAACTATTGCATGATCATGTGACTTATTTAAACTACTTTATATGTATAAATTCTCACATTTTAGATTTTTTTATTTAATTAGTCTCTTTTATACAACTTGCTAGTGAGGGTCTACAACCATGTAGATAGATCTAGAGAGTCTATCTTCGATCATAACAATTGTCTATACTCAACCAATTATATAAGTCTACCGTAGATCGGATGAATCAATGGACCCTCACTAGCTTCTTGTTTAAAAAGAAATAATTAAATAAAAAAAGTAAATTGTGAGAATTTACACATGTAGAGGAATTTAAACAAGTCACATGATAATATAAGAGTCCACATAAATTGGGGTTGTGATCAAAGGGGTATATGAATAAGAAGTGGTTGAACAAACAACATCCTCAAAACATACTTATGCTTTGACAAACATTACTCTGAGGATGTTGTTTGTTCAACCACTACATTCACATTCCTTTCGATCGCCACCCTCAATTTATGTGGATTGTTACATGATCATATGACTTGTTTATACTCATTCATATGTGTAAAATTTTACAATTAATTTTTTATTTAATTATTCTCTTTTAAATAAAAAGCTAGTGAGCATGTAGATAGAACTATGGGGTCAACAATCGATCTTGTCAGATGTCAATACTCCACCATCCATATAAGTATACCATAGACCGGATAAATCAATGGACACTCAAACCACAAGTATGTTTTGAGAATGTTGTGTGTTCAACCATTACCCACCCATATACCACTTTGATTGCCACCCCTAATTTGTGATCACATGACTTGCTTAAACTCCTCCATGTGTGTCAATTCTCATAATTTATTTTTTTATTTATGTAACACCCCGGGAGTACACCCTGGATGCCACACGGTGCTTACAGTCACAAGTGACCACAAGTTAACCCATGAGGTTGTACCTGTTGTGAGCACTGAACGAAATTGCTAATAAAAGATACACATATGCGGATTAAATGAATATGCCATGAGGTTTTATAATACTAAAACATTAATGAACTCTTAAATCTAAAATAACTATCTGAAAACAATAGCATAAAGATTGATAATCAGCTGAAAACTGGATAATTGTTTGAAAGTGTCTGAAAGCCTCTAACTGAATCACTGAGTTGATGGGACATATCCCCAACTAACTCCGACTGACTACTGGACTGAAGGACTAAAATAAAAATAATCGGCCCTCGAAATAAGAGGACTCACCATTGTTGTTGCTGCTGATACACTGGAATATTTAAGTGTGGTCGGAAACCTGAGCGTCAAAACCTATGATATGATACATCATAGCGTAGGAAATGAGTATGCGGTCAGTACTTTGAATGTACTGGTATGCTAGATGAGGTTAGGCTGATATACATGGGCTCATGTGTTGAATAATAACTGACTGAATGAATAACATGAGACAACTGGATATGAATGTGTGAATGCTATAAAATCTAAGAATGCATGACCAAGCATATAACATGATTCTGAAATAGTCTGTAAATTAAAATACTGAAATCTGATAATTAAATAACTGCTCAACTGTATACTATAGTCAAGCAAAGTTGAACTGAATTTTGAAATGAATACTGAAACTAAAACAGTGGAGTACTAAGCTTATGAGGTAAGGACTATCAAAACCACATGAGATCATTAAGCATGAATGTGTGGAAACTGTAATATCTGAGAATGCAAGACTAAGTGTATAACTATTATGGTACTGAGAAAATCTATAATCTGAAAGACTGAAAAATGTTAAACTGAATATCTGAAAGTTTGTACACTAAGTCAAGCAAACCTGAACTGAAGAGACACTGAATACTGTACTAAGACCGTGGGAGGTATCATCTAACCGACATGCCTCAAAGCTGAGCTGATCAGGGTATAACCTGTGACTCCAGTTAAAAGGGTGCTAGTACTGTGGCTGTGGAGTCAGTCCTAATCCAGCGGGTGACCCCTAAGATCAGTCCTAAACTGGCGGGTGATCCCTGAGAGTGTCAGTCCTAAACTGGTGGGTGGGATCTCTTAACCTACATTGGCTACGTAGTTCTGGAACTTAGGGATTGATTCTAAGGACCCAGTCCTAACTAACGAGTGAGACCCATTCCTAGGTTTGCTCGGTGATAAATCCTACTCCCAACTGAACTGACACTGATTACTGGATGGAACTAAGCTTAACTGAACCCACAACTGACCGTATTAACTAACTGAATAATATTTCTAATGTTATGATTGAAATCATTTTGTAGATACCGAAAATTAGGTAAACAGCTAAATTTTGGGTTTTTATAACTCCCAGTACTCGATCACTTTAACAATAGGAACGCATGAAAGCTTCGAAACTATGGAAGGGAAATCATTGTTCACAAATATTCACTTAAGCATTTTATCAAACAGATGGGAGACATGAATTTAAACATGGGAATACCTTTAAACACGATGAGATAGCACGATCACATGAAAAGGTCATAAACTGAGGATCTATTCTGAATTCTCATGAACATGATATGGAAACCACTATATTTTAAATATTCTATAATGCATTCCACTTGAAATAATTTATAATCTTAACTTGAAATTTAAATGGTAGGAAATTCATGGACTTAAGCATGAGAATGAGTGAAACATATGGGAATAGCATAATTGCAATACCAAAACCAAACTTAGGGATTTAACAATGAAATTTCATGCTTCAAATGTGTAAGGGTTGCTTTCAACGAAAATAGATTGTAAACATCATGTATAATCAAAATTCATAAAAGCTTCATGGAGATAAATCATTATAAACATGTAATTTCATAATTTAAAACATAAAAGATGGAATCTTGGACTCCATGGGTGAAAAGGGCCCATGGATGAACATCTAATATACCTCTAAGGCTTAAATCATAAAGAATATCACAAGCTTAAATGTTCTTGGATTGGAAACCCTAATTCTTAATCTTTCTTGGATGGGGAGAAGGTTTAACTTGATGAACAATTAGAGAGTTTAGGGTTTCTTGTTGAATGAAATTGGGGAATGTGGGCAAAATATGCCCTTTCAGCTGTTTAATTCTGTGTTTTCACGATTTGGGGCGGTGAAAAAAGACTAAATTGCCCCTGGAAATTAAAATTCACAACTAGAACGCCGTTTGGGCTCTCACCACGATGTGGTACAATTGTAGTGACTTGCTGGAACCTGACAATTGTCATTTCAAACTTCACTGCGACGCGGTGAGATGACTACCGCTATAGCCACTGCGATACGGTGCAATCGCGGTGAGCTGCTATTTCAGAAATCCAAACATGGTCCAAACCTCATCCAAAAAAACTTACGTCTCAAGGTCGGGAAGGTCAATTTAAAAATCATCAAAGTTAAGAGGCCAAAAATAAAACTAAGTCTCCAACACTTAGCTAAATTTTCAGGTTCTAAGCCTCTTGTGCATGTACTAAAAGCTAAACTAAACTAAGAAAAGTACGAGGTATTACAATATCTCCCCCTTGGGAACATTCATCCTCGAATGAGACTGATTAAGCTGAGAGTACTGAAGGAACAGAGATTACATACTGAACATGCATAACTATAAACATGATTACATGACTGAGTCTGAAATATGGTGACTGACTGAACTGATTCGTGAATTTATGCAATGATATGAAGGTGAGTATATGACTGAGATACAAATGAGAGAGTCAACTTATGAGTAACCATTGCCTCAGGCTAGATCTGGTTTCGTAAAGAAAAGTTGAGAGATTTAGTACATGAAAACTTGAGGGTGTTACAACATCTCCCCCTTGGGATAAATTCATCACTCTAAATCTGGGAACCACTTAATCAACATCTCTAAACTGAACTACCACCGCTTTACTCTAGAATTTAGGGTATAATACTATGCATAACTGGTAAACTCACCCTAAATTACTATGCACGATAATGTAAAACCCACTACTAGTACTTCCTTTTGAGATACAACTCTTAGATTTCTATAGCCCAAACAATCATTATGTAACAACTTAACCACTGACTAACTTAGAATTCTCAACTCTTTTTTTGTATTAGCTCAACCTTCAAAGATTTAAACTTATATTCTAACACATAGCATGGATATCCCAAATCTTTAATGAACCATACTACTTTCATCATAACCTAAAAATATCATATCTCTAAACTTATATTTTCCCTACACCATGAGAATTACCACTATACCAACATCAACAACATATAATTTTGAATCGCCAAAATTAAATTTTTGCATACACTGTTTCAAGCCTACTGATTCACATTTTCATACAACTAGCCTCATGAATGCAAAATCTACTGAATTCAGATAACACTATCCCCGCTCTACTATTGCTAAGCTCCTGAGTTCATGCTTTTAACTTTAGGTTATATGCTATCATAGGATTTTGAGAAGGGATCTGAGGGCACATCTAACTTTGGATTAGTGCATGAGTTTTCATGATCGTGAATGAAACCTTTAAAACTTTGGAACATAACAGAACTGATGGGATACTTTTGAGCCTATGGTAATCCTATAACTGGCCGCGAGGACTATCTGAAAAAGCCCTATCTGTAGGACTTTGAGCTTCACTATTTCTGCTAACTTAAAAATAAGGTAGATTTGAAATGAGTGGAGCATGATCAGAATCTACTTAAGGTTCTTAGAGAACCATTCTATAGAACGATCTGAGACATGAAAGAAGGGAAACTTTTCCTAAAATATCTTTTAGCCTCTTGTCCATAAGAGTGGTGCGCTTCATACCCATGTACAAGACTCTACTCAATGTGGATTTCAAACTCTCTAGAACACTTTAAAACCTTAGGCTCTGATACCAAGTTTGTAACACCCTGGGAGTACACCCTAGATTCCATACTGTGCTTACGGTCACAAGTGACCACAAGCTAACAGATGAGCTGGTACCTGCTGTGAGCACTGAACGAAACTTCTAATAAACATACACATATACGGAATAATTAAATATGCCATAAGTTTTTATAATACTAAAACAGTACTGAACTCTTTAATCTAAAATACTATCTGAAAATAATAACGTAAAGACTGACAATAAAATGACAACTGGATAACTATCTTAAAGTATCTGAAAGCCTCTAACTGAATGACTGTGGAGTTGATGGTATATGTCCCCAACTAACTTCTACTAACTACTGGACTGAAGTACTAAAATAAACATAATCGACCCTCGAAATATAAGGACTCACTACTATTGTTGCTGCTGATGCATTGGAATGTCTAAGTGCGGTCGGGAACCTAAGCATCTGAACCTATGATATGATACATCATAGCACAGAAAATGAGTATGCGGATAGTACTTTGAATTTACTGGTATGCTAGATGAGATTAGGCTAATATACATGGGCTCATATGTATGAATAACAACTGAATGAATGAATAGCATGAGATAACTGGATATGAATGCATGAATATTGTAAAGTTCGAGAATGCATGACCAAGCATATAACATGATTCTGAAATAGTCTATAAATTGAAATACTGAAATCTAATAACTGAATAACTACAGAATTGTATACTATGGTCAAGCAAAACTGAACTGAATTCTGAAATAAATACTGAAATTGAAACTGTGGAGTACTATGCTTATGAGGTAAGGACTATCAAAACCACATGAGATCACTGAGCATGAATTCGTGGAAACTGTAATATCTGAGAATGCAAGACTAAGTGTATAGCTATTATGGTACTGAGAAAATCTACAATATAAAAGATTGGAAACTGTTAAACTGAATATCTAAAAGTTTGTACACTGAGTGAAAAAAACTGAACTGAAGAAACACTGAATACTGTACTGAGACTGTGGGAGGTATCATATAACCAACATGCCCAAGAGCTGAGTTGATCGGGGTCCAACCTGTGACCCCCGTTGGAAGGGTGCTAGTATCGTGTCACGAGTACTAACAATGGCTATAGAGTCAGTCCTAATCTAGAAGGTAACCCCTGAGATTAGTCCTAAACTGGCGGTTTACATCTCATAACCTACGTTGGATATGTAGTTCTGGAACTTAGAGATTGCTTCTAAGTACCCAATCCTAACTGATGGGTGATACCCCATCCCCAGGTTCGCTCAGTGCTGAATCCTACTCCAAACTGAACAGACACTGATTACTGGATGTAACTAAGCTTAACTGAACCCACAATTGACCGTATTAACTAACTGAATGATATTGCTCATGGTATGACTTAAATCATTCTATAGATACTAAAAACTAGGTAAACATCTAAATTTTGGGTATTCATAACCCCCAGGACTCGATCACTATAACAATAGGGACACATGAAAGCTTCAAAACCATGGAAGGGAAATCATTGTTCACAATTATTCACTTAAGCATTTCATCAAACACATGGGAGACATGAATTTAAACATGGGAATACCTTTAAACACGATGAGATAACACGATCACATGACAAGATCATAAACTAAGGATTTATTATGAATTCACATGAACATGATATGGAAACCACCATATTTAAAATATTCTATAATGCATTCCACTTGAAACAATTTATAATCTTAACTTGAAATATAAATGGTAAGAAATTCATGGACTTAAGCATGGGAATAAGTGAAACATGTGGGAATAACATAATTAAAATACTAAAACCATACTTAGGGATTTAACAATGAAATTTCATGCGTCAAACGTGTAAGGGCTGCTTTTAACGAAAATAGATTGTAAACATCATGTATAATCGAATTTCATAAAAGCTTCATGGGGATAAATCATTATAAACATATAATTTCATAATTTAAAACATAAAAGATGGATTCTTGGACTCCATGGGTGAAAAGGGCCCATGGATGAACATCTAACATACCTCTAAGGATTAAATCCTGAAGAATATCACAAGCTTGAATGTTTTTGGCTTGGAAACTCCAATTCTTAATCTTTCTTGGATGGGAAGAAAGTTTAGCTTGATGAACAATTAGAGAGTTTAGGGTTTCTTGTTGAATGAAATTGGGGAATATGGGTAAAATATGCCCTTTCAACTATTTAATCTCGTGTTTTCACGATTTGGGGGAGGTGGAAAAAGACTAAACTATCCTTGGAAATTAAAATTCGCAACTGGAACATCGTTTGGGCTCGTAACGCGACGCGCCAAGGCTGTCATAGCAATTCTACCACGACGCGATTCAATCGCAGTGACTTTCTGGAACCTGGCAATTGTTATTTTGAACTTCACCGCGATGCGGTGAGGTGGCCACTGCTATAGCCACCATGACGTGGTTCAATTGCAATGAGCTGCTGTTTTGGAAATCCAAACATGGTCCAAACCTCGTCCAAAAAATCTGAAACTCACCTGAGACATTCTACTTACACCTTTAAACATGAATCAACTCAAAAACTTACGTCTCGAGGTTAGAAAAGTCAATTTAAAAATCATCGAATTTAAGAGGATAAAAATAAAACTAACTCTCCAACACTTAGCTAAATTTTCAGGTTCTAAGCCTCTTGTGCATGTACTAAAAGATGAACTGAACTAAGAAAAGTACGGGGAATTACAATTTAATTATTTTTTAAAAATTATATTCTACTGATGGTTCATTGATTCATCTGGTCTATGATCGACGTATATGTATGTTGGAGTATTAACAGAGGCCGAGATCGACAATAGTCTATTAATTATCTCTAATAGTTTAAAAATATAATTACTGTTCCAACGGTAATAAACGGCTAATTTTGTAATTCTTAAATGGTAACACTTCTTTTTACTTCATATATAAAGTCCTCCATCTCTCATTAATTCCTCCACTTTAGTTTATTTTAAAATTCTACAATGTCCCAAGCATTTCAAATGTCCAATTCAAAAGAGACTCAAATTTATCGTTGCAAAAATTGGACTGTCTTGAGGACGTCACGCATGGACTCAAATCTAGGTCACAAATTTTATAACTATGTAGTTGGAAAATTGGGTTTTGTATGATTTTTTTTTTTAATTAAGTAAATCGTTATCTAATTATTAATTTTTTTTCCTAGGATAATGGTGGATGCTCATATTTTAAATGGCTTGCCGGGGTATCAATCCCAAGCAGTCCATCAACGTTGAGTTTGATATCCGACACATTAAATTTTCATGAAGTTACAAAGTTTAATCTACTACAAAAATATCAGAATACAAAGAAAATAGAGATTTTCTCATGACATTGTTCAAAAAAGTCTAAGAGCAGAGAGATCACATGAAAGTATTGCTATAAGACACCCAAATAGAGAGGGATAAACTAAAATAAAAAATAATTTCCACCAAAGAAAGAGAGAATGATCTAAAAATGATGTTATATGGTATAATGTTATATATGTTGTTTGAAAAGGTGTAACATGAATGTAGCGGGATTGAATAAATAAAACTATTTTTATTTTATTAGAATGTTAGTACTGCAATTCATTGTCGATAAAACTATACATCAACTTAAAATCGACTAGCATGATAATAATCGACTGTGCTAGCATTATACGAAAGATCACAAATGCATTCTATGATGTTAATCAATATTGTATCATCTATGATAACACAATACATATTCGAATTTTTTAAAACAACACAATTTGATAAAAACAGATTCATACAAAATCCTAAGAACTTTCATAAAATAAAAAATTATTTCTTATATCATCAAACGATCATTCAATTCATTTGTTGTCCAAATAAAACAATTATCTTAAACTTTCACCATATTATCATTCAAGTGTTTTTTTTTTCATCAACACTAATGGTATCATTGATAAAATCAATGATATCCATCACCACATCATCAACATTTCTTCTTCTTCCTCCTTTTTCTCTTCTTATTTTTTCCTCCTTCTTTACTTGTTTTGCTTCTTCTTTGTCTGCTTCTTCTTTTTCTTCTTTCTATTCTTCTTTATCCTTTTTCTTAGATTCTTATTCTTTGTCTGCTTCTTCTTCATCTATTTTCTCTAATTCTTCACTTCTTTATTTTCAACTTCTTCTTCTTTCTCACCTTCTTTTTCTTCTTCTATTTTTTTTTTCTTTTTCCTCTGCATCATTTTTTCTATTTCTTTTTCATCCTCATCTTCTTTAATTTCTTCTTCTTTCTCTCCTTTTTCTTTTTTTATTATTTTTGTTGCTTCTTTGCCCTTTTTTTTTCTTCTTTTTCCTCCTCTGCTATAATTGTGGCCAACTCATCAATTTTACTAGGTTAATCAATAAGTAATGAAGGCAATTCAACATAAACCAACAATCATTTTAGATTGTTAAAATCTTTAATCTAAAAACATTCATTACAATAAAAAGGAGAACATTTTTCGTGCGTGCATTTATTTGAAATTTTTTAAAATGTCTAAAATATATTCTAAAAAATGTTGTTTTTTAACTTACAAAAACTTTTACTTTCTTCATTTAAACTTGTTTCTCTGATTTTTACTTAGTCCAAAGTTTAAACGCTGATGAAGATTTTTGAATTTTGTGATCTCAAACTAAAGATATTTGTGGAAAGGACCAAAATGTCCTTTAATCTTGTGGTCTTAAAAGAGTCATATGAAAAGAGATATTAAAAGAGTTTGAAAAGAAAAAGGAAAGAGATACTCTTTTTTAAACAAACTAAAAAAAATAGGACACAAGAAATTGAAATGGATATATGATTTAACAATTTAAAAATATTGAGAGATTATCAAAATATTTTCAACTAATACTATAGTGTAACAAACACAAAAAAACAGGAGTAGCAAAAAATAGAAAAAATTATAAATATAAATGTTAATGTAGTTTCGGCTCGGGCTTAGCACGAGCCAAGTGACACTAGTATTATAATAAAGAGAAAAGTCATAAAGACACCACTGAATTTGTCCGAGATTTTCAAAAAGAAACTCTAACTTTATGGGTGTCCTATTACCCCCTTTAATAATTTTAAAATAATATTAATACACCTTCTTTCGCTGAATTTCAATCATAACAAAGAGAGTAAATTCACGCACCAATCATTATCTGCCACATGTTAAATACATTTAATTTCATGTTTTATTTATATTTTTGAATAAAATTTTCTTTTTCATTTTATACCTTCTCCTCTTTTATTTATCTCCCGCCCCCATCCCGCTCGTTCGACGTCGGCTCATCGTTCCAAACTTTTTGTGAAAACACTATAATCTTCTAATGAATTTTAATTTTCTATCACAATAGTCAAATTCAATTTATCAATAAATTTAAATTTATTAATCAAAATCTCAACACTAGTGATGAGATTGAAACTCCATTTAATGGAGTTTTATGGTTCTTAATATAAATAGATAAATAATCACTCAAAAAAATAAAATAAAAAGTCTTGTATCAAGGAATAGAATCAAGTAGAAAAAGAGTTTTTAAAGATGGAGAAGAATAAGAGGAAAAAGAGAAGTAATATATAGATCTTCAGTCGAAGAAGATAATGGTGTTTTTGTGTGGGCGGGTGGGGGATGTTGGGGGACGTGGAGCAGAGAGGTGGTAGGGAATAATTAAAAAAGGTAAATAAATTCTGACTTTTTTTTTATAAAAAAAAAAAGATAGATTTTATAAGTAATAGACAAAATTATTTACACGTGACACTTTTTAATTTGTTGTTGAAGTCAATATTTCTCCTTCACGCGCCTCATTTTCGTGGAACACAAACCTTGGCTGAAATTAAGTTGAAATGGTCTATTTACACCAATTTTTATCATTTTTATGGGGTAATAGGATGCTCGCAAACTTCAGGTGTCTTTTTAAAAATTCGGGACAACTTCAGTGATACTTTTATGTCTTTGCTCTCTAATAAATAGATTTCAAATGAATGATAAATGGTCGTTCAATATTTGATGGCTTTTTTTCTTTCAACTTTTAATTTTGTGGCTTCCCACTTTTAGAATAGTTATATTATGATTCATGATGTATAGAATTAACATATTAGGAAATGACATAGGACAAAAATAACTTTAAGAGAAATAGTCACATAAAAGAAAAAAATGAGACAGAGACAACAATGAGGATAACAATTTAAAGTATCTTTGGCCAAGCTTTTAAAATCAACTTTTATTTTGAAAAGTGTTTTTTCAAAATAGTAATTTTGAGCAGCAATTAGTATTTGACCAAACTTTTAAAATTGTTTTATGTATATTTTTCTCAAAAAAAAAATTTTAAAAAAAATGTCTTTTAAGGAAAAACTATTTTTTAGTTTATGAAAAACTGTTATTCTCCAGAAGCACTTGTTTTCTTTAGGGGTGTCATAGGTTGGTTCGATTCGGTTTATTGATTTTGATTTTTAAATATGTCAAACCAATAAGACATTATTTATCGATTTCAGTCCTTAGCAGTTCATTTTTTATTTAACCGATAAGAAAAAAACTCATAAAATAGAAATAGTAGCAACTACTATGAAAAGAGATTGAATCATTGTTGTAGCCAAATTCCGACATGATGTGTTTTAGTTTACTAGAATCTTCAAGCTTGAACTAATTGCTAGTAGTTTGTTACTTTGTATAAAATAACAGATACATACATACATACATACATATATATTTACACATACATATATAGTGTGTGTGTGTATAGAGAGAGAGACACACACACACACATACATACATATTTAGTAGGGGTCAAATAGTAATTAGTAGTATATTCTTATTGGGTTATAGATTTATCCAATAACCCAAAAAAAATTAAAACCGAACTAACAACCCAATGACAGAAATTTATAAGGATATTACCAAACCATTAATCCAATAACCAACTAACAATAAACCAATAACATTTTTATTAGTTCAATTTATTGGTCGGTTAGATTTTTGCACACCCTTAATTTTATCCCAGAAACTTGATATTCAACAAAAATAATCACTTTTGGTGAAAAATAAATCTGGTCAAACAGGATTCGGCCACCAAGAACAGACAAAATAAAATTACACAAAGTGAGTAGTGAAGCAGATTCACTTCGCCTAGCAAAGTGCATTTTAGCTGCTCGCGCTGCGAGGCTAAGACTTTCAGATCCAAATCATTTTTCAATTTGTTACTTTTGAACTCAATTATTTTACTTTTGTATTTTTCTACATTTATGAATTAATAGTCCTTAAATATTTTGAAAGACAATCTTTAACCTATGGAGAGAGAAGATATAGGAGAAACTTCTAATCAAGGAATTAAGAGGTAGGAGCTAATTGTCAAATACCCACTAATGAAAACTTTTTTTTTCATTTAGACATAAGTCTTGAAATTTTTTTAAAATAGACACCATTTATGATGTCATCATATATTCTTTCCAACTTAACAAATCTAGCACACAAGTTTTTAATAATACACTCTACCCCTCTTCCCCTCCCCTCCCCCTCCCCCCCCTCCCCCTTCAATAATTATATTCAAAATATCCTTCCAATTTTTTTTAAAAAAAAACAAAAGCTAAAATAAAGCTTCCGATTTTCTTCCAAAATTCTCCGTTTCAGGCACGATTCTAATAATTTTTTTCGACGATCAGCTTAAAATCAGTCCACAAAATTATAATCTTGTACATTGCATCCATTGTTATCCCATTTGTTTGTTATCTTCTCAAACACACTTTCCACCATTTTTATAAAGCTTTCAAATCACTCACATTATGCAAAACCTCTTTAGAATGTACATTACAGTAGCTCAGGTGACTCCAACTTCGTTTCTCTATTCCATAAACCCAACGTTCGTTGATTAGAAGTTATTTTTGCACTTTTTTCTATTTTGTTGAATATTTGTCCAGTCATCAACCATTCATAGAACAGACATATACCACTAGCAGAATTGAGGATCCACTCCATTGTACTTCTAGGATATCTATTGCAGAGGTTGTTCTTGTTTCTGGTGATTTCATGGGAGAATGGGAAGAGATTCTCAAACTTTGGAATTGAAAATCTTTTACTACATTGATATTACCTGTTGTGGTTCGCCGCAATGGTTCATAAGATGACTTGGTTGCAATCATAATGGAGAGCGGGAATTTATATTGTGAGCCAAGCGACTTAGTGATAAGTTATCTAATGAACTCGAGAGAAAAAGTGCATCCTATGATCATAAATAAAAACATACATGTGTCTTTGTATATGCCGGATGTTTGTGCATATGGCTTTAGGCCTATTTTAAGAATAACTATAGTTGAGAGGGCCTTGAAAGAACCATTGAATTCATCACCACCCCCACACCAACACCCGTTAGTCGATGATGATTCGATTAAATACAAGAACGAGGGGCGATAATCCAATGAAAATGAAAGATCATTCTATGGATACGGAATCTGATTAAGTGGATTCGGAAGGTGTTGAGAAGATTATGGATCGGGACCACAACCAAATCATTTCTTCTCCGATGGAATGAATTTCTATCGTGAACAAACATTCAGCAACAACAAAGAGATGAAAATATTACTAGACTAAGCGTCGGTGAGGTAGTCTTTTGATTTTGTATAGAGAAGAGTTGTAGAAAATTCTTGGAGGTGAAATATGTATCTCGTGGTTGCGGCTGATTGTTGTGGGCAAAGAAGTATGAATGCTCGACCCGATACATTCCACGGCCAGGTATAATAAAATCTCATTCAAAATCATTGCTTCACTATGTTTAAATTATTTTCGTGGTGGTAAGGGTCCAAGCATAAAATAAATTCAGAGGATTGTCTTTAGGAAGATGCATTGGAAGGCAAGCTATTGGATGTATTGAAAAGAAAGTGTAATTGCTAAGAACATTGTTCGTGGAACACCGAAGCACAAATATTCTTTCTTGCCTATTTTTTTCTACACGATTGAGTCACAAAATCTAGGTTCTTCTTATTTTATTATAGTTAACAAGAAAGATAGATCCTTCGTGTACTACTTCTTAGATTTTGGAGCTTGCATATAAGGATACGCTAACATGAGAAAGGTAATTGCCATTGACAGCACATATTTATATGGAAGGTATTGAGGTGTGTTGCTGACCGCCATTACACAGGACACTCAAAATCATATTTATCGAATTGCCTTTTGTATTGTGGTTAAAGATAATGATGCTTCTTGGATCTTTTTTTGGGAAGTTAAAGACTATAGTAGGTGATGATCCATATTTATGTGTCATCTCCAATAGACACATTAGTATCGTCAACGCCTTCTCACGTGTTTACAATCATGCACATTATGTACTTTGAATGAGGCAACAACAACAACATACCAAGTATATTCCCACAAAGTGGGGTTTGGAGAGGGTAAAGTGTACGCAATTCATACCACTATCTCAGATGAAGTAGAGAGGTTGTTTTTGATAGACCCCCTGGCTTAGGACATATAACAGTATAACTAACAAACAAACAAAAAACATAAAAGCACACAATAAAAATGAGATAACACACCGCTAGATAATAATGAAAACAAGGCAACCACAAGGTAATACTATAAACTCTCTATACGAAATTGGAGACAACACCGAAACACCATGAAAAAGCAACTACAAGCGTAGATACAAATAAAATCAATCTTACCTACTAATACGGACGAAATCCTACCCACTAGCTCTCTACCCTAATCCACGTCCTCCACACCTTCCTATCAATGGTCATATTTTCCGTAAGCTATAACTTCTTTATATCATGTCTTGTCACCTCCCTTTTATATTTATTTGGCCTACCTCTACCCCGCCTAAAACTATCTTTAGCCATCCTCTCACATCTCCAAACTGGAGCATCCGTTTCCCTCTTCATCATATGTCTGAACCATCGCAACCTTACTTACCACATCTTGTCCTCTACCGAAGCCACTCCCACCTTATCCCAAATAATCTTATTTTTAATCCTATCACTCCTGGTAAGTCCACACATCCATCGCAATATCCTTATCTCCGCCACCTTCAACTTTTGAAAAACAAAATTAATTTTTGTTCGTAGTTGAAGGACTCTGATTCATAAATTAAAATATACAGCCAGTGCACTAGACACTTCCAGCAAAAACCTAAAAGAAAACTAAATTCTTTCACATTAGCTACCTAGAAGCAGCTAGGAAAAAAATATTCCATATGATATTAGCTTCTACACTCTATTCTCTTATTGGCAAAATATTCTGACATCAAAACCTGCTAGGAGCAATACCAAAGGAGCAATACCAAAGGAGCAAATTCACTATCTAATTTCATAGTATAAGTACTCAACGTGACTATGCCTCTGATAGTGTGTGAATTGGAAAATAGTTGGTTGTTTCAACAAATGATATAATTAAGGATCATCCAATCAGACCAACTTACAGTTAACAATGAACTCATCATTGTTTTCTAGATAATAATAATCTAAGCTTAAAAGTGAAACAAGTATTGGCCCTAATACTGTCATTCTCATTCTAGAATGGTTGAGGCCTTAAACAAGAGAGACGATCAAAAGCATGTATTTAGAGATTGTTAAAAATTCAAGTCTCATAGATTCTCTATCTAACCTAGCCCTTTTATCTCAAATAGAGGTGGATAATAAGTATTGACCTGATACCATCACAGGTTCTATGTTGAGTTAAAGAAAAGAACTAGAGGTTGGAAAAATTGACCAAATCATTCATAACCTACCCAAAACATACCAGGTTGGGCATAATATATTTCACTAATGAGCTAATTTGACACCAAACATGTTAGAATAACGAAACTTACTGTAAAATCTATTTGTCTTAATGGAATTCTATGCCGGGGAGGGGACCTGCCTATTTGTTACCCTATAAAAAGAACTAAAATATTTTGATCATAATGCGAGTCATAAATGTCACAGATAAGATATTTCATCCCATGAATATAAAGACAATCTTTTTATATCTAGGATAATGATACTTCTTAATGTTAATAAGGTGATCCAAAAATAACAAGTTTTATACACGCTACAAAGGATGAAACTTCAATACCTATATCTCCAGCTTGTAATTGCATAGATTGTATGCAAGGGGTCACACTTTTGAGAACATACATCCTCTTGTTGTTGTTAGGCCAAAATCTAAAGTGCAATACCCATTTTTTTTCCTTCACATTTTGCATGAAGCACCTCGGTGAAAATCTTCGAGTAACTCAGCTTTGTGGAGATCATCCTTATCTATTCTATGTTATGTAAAAGGCTTATTATGTAAATGAGTTTAGCAATTATTTTGTAGAATTCAAGGATAAACTCCTCGAGGCAGCATATATCCTTGTAAATATAATTGGTTCTGAGAAGTGGAGAAGAGAACACTTCTCGAGTAATAGGTACGATGTGATGACCATAAACATCGCCAAATCGCTAAATTACTGTTGACAGATGAACAACAGTACCCCGTGTTATACATATTCAGTTCGATTGCTAAAAAGTTTGGTGAAAACTTTAGGGAGAGGCATACATATGTCACCAATTCAGAGAACAAACTTTTACCTTGTGTGGAAAAGATCTTAAGAGATAATAAGAGCGCGAGCGACTCCTTGTATATGACTAATATGAACGAAGATCTCAACCAATTCACCTTGTTCAACAGCAGTGTTATTTCTAAGGTAATCTTTTGGAGAAGTCGTGTTCTTGTAGGTAATATGACTTGGTAAAACTGTCATGAGAACATGAGATGACTGCTTTGTGATCAAAGTATGGCGATGGCGAAGCTTATGATAATTCTATCTATGAGTACTCTTCTCCTATTTATAAAACCAAAACGTACCTCTTTGCATACTCTGAATCTATTAAAATTGTTCCTTTAGAGTCCGAATGGATTATGCCATAGGAATTGCAAGAAATGAAGACTTTTCCACCCCCTTACGATCCCACACTTGAAAGGAAGAGAGTCAAACACGTTAAGGGCGTCGGTGAAACTTTCAGCTCCAAAATACAAAATGAGTACTTAGTGTGAAAGAGACCCTGGCACAATAGAACCACATGTAGCATGGCTAACAACTGTTACTTAGGCTTGTCTCTTCTTTTGTAACTCAAGATACTATTTTTAAGGACCTCCGTATTTCTAGCAAATTTAATATTCAGTTGAAATCGACTCTATGCTTTATCTAGTATAGACCACACTAATCTATCATATATCTTTCACACGATCCATTAAGGAATTGTTAAAGAATCTATAATTTTTCATCGAACATATTATATAGATCATTTTACCATCCTATCACTTCAATTATTGTATTTAACCATCATTTGATGATTTAAATTAATTAATAATTGCACATCATGTCTATTCACATAAAAAATAGCTGGTATATGAAATTCAAATGCCTTCTAGTCCTACACGCGTCAACTGCTCATTGGTTGAAAATTTAAAACACCTTCTTCTATGGGTCTATTTACAGAGTGATGTTTTCTATATGGTGAGTTGCTCTACCTACACTACACAGTGCAAGAATTTGTTCATCTTCAAACAAGAGTCATGTCTCCAAGAAGAATCTCAATTTGACCTATCAGGAGAATGAGTACTCATCACTTCTACGATATTCTTCTCTTCAGTAATGACCTCAATCACTTGTTCTAAGAGATGGGTCAGGACCATATTTATCTTGACCGTGAAGTCACATCGCTAGTTTTGTACGGGAAATTTTAGAGAAGCTCGATCTAAAAGCCAGCAACTACTTCCCCCCCGACACACACAGCAACACCCTAATTTTGTAGTTTTTGTTTTTTTTGTTCATTGCAAAAGAAGATTTCTTAGTTAGGATTTTCTTTAGAAGAAAACTTCTTTATTTTTCCCTTTTTATTGGTTTGGTGTTGGTAAAATGTAGGTATTTGCAATGAACAATATCAATATAATGATTTCAGTTTGATAATTATCTTTATCCTCTTTGTTATGATTTTTGTTTTTGTGTTGGTAAACTTCTTCTTTATGATTGTTCTTTTTTACTCTGCTAACTTTTTAAATTCATATTTCTCAATCAATGAATATAACAATGGACACCCTAGATAAAATATACGAAGAGTTAATTGTTAATACACGTAGATCATACATATAGTCTGTTGTAGACATAGCTTTTGGTCTACGTATGACCAGATACTTTTCTAAGAAATGTCATCTATCTTTACCTCTATCAATCCTCAAACATATATATAGTTTTATTATTGACCCTTTGAATCGATGGAACCTCAGTAGCATGTAGTTTAAATAAAAATAATTAAATGAAAAAACTAAATTAAGGAAATTGACACATGGAGGAGTTTAACCAAGTCATGTGATCTCATAAATTGTGATCGAAGAGGCATGTGGATGGGTGGTGGTTGAACAAACAACATTCTCAAAATATACTTGTTCTTTGAGAGTCCATCAATTCATCCGATCTATGGTAGACTTATATGGATGGTCGAGTATTGACACTTGGCAAGATCGATGGTTGATCTCATAGTTCTATCTACATGGTTGTAGACCCTCACTAGCTTCTTGATTAAAAGGTAATAATTAAATAAAAAAAATTATGAAATTTTACACATATGAATGAGTTTAAACAAGTCATATGATCATGTAATAGTCCACATAAATTGGGGGTGGTTACCAAAAGGGTATATGAATGAAGTGATTGAACAAATAACATTCTTAAAGTAATGTTTGTCAAGGCACAAGTATGTTTGAGGATGTTGTTTGTTCAATCACCGCTGATTTACATACCCCTTTGATCATCATCCCCAATTTATGTGGACTATTACATGATCATGTGACTTGTTTAAACTCCTTCATATGTATAAATTCTCATATTTTAGGATTTTTTATTTAATTACTTTCTTTTAAACAACATACTAGTGAGGGTCTACAACCATTTAGATAGATCTAGAGGATCTATAGTCTATCATAACAATTGTCTATACTCAACCAACCATATAAGTCTACCGTAGATCGGATGAATCGATGCTTAATTAAATAAAAAAATAAATTATGAGAATTTATACATGTGGAGGAATTTAAACAAGTAACATGATCATGTAAGAGTCCACATAAATTGGGGGCTTTGATCAAATGGGTATATGAATTGGAAGTGGTTGAACAAATAACTTCCTCAAAACATACTTGTGCTTTGACAAACATTACTCTGAGGATGTTGTTTGTTCAACCACTGCATTCACATTCCCCTTTGATCACCACCCCTGATTTATGTGGACTATTACATGCTCATATGACTTGTTTAAAGAGGGATAAATGTTAATATAGTTTGGGCTCGGGCTTAGCACGAACCAAATGACACTAGTATTATAATAAAGATAAAAGTCACAAAGACACCACTGAATTTGTCCGAGATTTTTAAAAAGACACTCTAACTATGTGGGTGTCCTATTACCCCCTTTAATAATTTTAAAATTTTTCACAGAATTTCAATCACAACAAATAGAGTAAATTCACGCACCAACCATTGTCTGCCACGTGTTAAATATATTTAATTTTATGTTTTATTTATATTTTTGAATAAAATTTTCTTTTTCATTTTATACTTTCTCCTCTTTTATTTATCACCCTCACCCTCTCAATCCTATCCACCCTCCAACCACCATCACCACCATCACCACCACCACCACCACCATAAAAACACACACTCACTAAATCTTTTAAATTAATTTGTTCCACCTTGATGCAGAAGAACAATCCCCCAGTCCCATCCCACTCGTTCGACGTTGGCTCATCATTCCAAACTTTCAGTGAGAACACCATTATCTTCTAATGAATTCTAATTTTGTATTACAGTAGTCAAATTCAATTTATCAACAAATTCAAATTTATAAATCAAAAGCTCAACACTAGCGATGAGATTGAAACTCCATTTAATGGAGTTTTATGGTTCTTAATAAAAATAGATAAATAATCACTCAAAATAAAGAAAAAAAAATCTTGTATCAAGGAATAGAATCAAGTAGAAAAAAGAGTTTTTAAAGATGGGGAAGAATAAGAGGAAAAAGAGAAGTAGTATACAGGTGTTCAGCCAAAGAAGACAATGGTGTTTTTGTGTGGGAGGGTGGGGGATGTTGGGGGGCGGGGAGCAAAGAGGGGGTAGGGAATTATTGAAAAAGGTAAATAAATGCTGATTTTTTTTATAAAAAAAAAAAGAAGATAGATTTTATAAGGAATAGACAAAATAATTTACACGTGGAACTTTTTAATTTGTTGTTAGAGTCAATATTTCTCCACACTCCTCATTTGCGTGAAACACAAAACTTGACTGAAATTCAGTTAAAATGGTCTATTTACACCGGTTTTTATAATTTTTGTGGGGTAATAGGATGCCCACAAACTTTAAGTGTCTTTTTAAAAATCCGGGACAACTTCAGTGGTGCTTTTATGTCTTTGCTCTATAATAAATAGATTTCAAATGAAGGGTAAATGGTCGTTCAATATTTAATGGGTTTTTTTTCTTTGAACTTTTAATTTTGAGGCTTCCCACTTTTAGAATAGTTATATTATGATCCATGATGTATAGAATTAAAATATTAGAAAATGACATAGGACAAAAATAACTTTAAGCGAAATAGTCACATAAAAGGAAAAAAGTAGATGGAGACAACAATGAGGATAGCAATTTAAAGTATCTTTGGCCAAGCTTTTAAAATTAACTTTTATTTTGAGAAGTGTTTTTTTCAAAATAGTAATTTTGAGCAGCAATTTGTGTTTGACCAAGCTTTTGAAAGAGTTTTATGTATACTATTCTCAAAAATATTCTTTTTAAAAAAAAATATTTTTTAGGAAAAACTATTTTTTTAGTTTATGAAAACTGTTATTCTCCAGAAGCGCTTATTTTCTCTAGGGATGTTCATAGGTTGATTCGGTTTATTGAATTTGATTTTTAAATATGCTAAATCAATAACCAAACCAATAATATATTACTTATCGATTTTTAGTCCTTAGCGGTTCGATTTTTTATTTAACCGATAAGGAAATCATAAAATAGAAATAGTATCAACTAATATGAAAGAGATTGAATCTTTGTTGCAGCCAAAATTTGACATGATATGTTTTAATTTACAAGAATCTCCAAGCTTGAAGTAATTGTTAGTTCAGAAATGTGAATAGGTTTGTTAGTTTGTAGAAATTAAAGATACATAAATATATATATAAGTAGGGGTAAAATAGTAATTAGTAGTATATTCTTATTGGGTAATCGATTTATCCAATAACCCAATGAAAAAATTAAAACCGAACTAACAACCCATTATAAAGATAATACAAAATCGTTAATCCAATAACCAACTAACAATAAACCAATAACATTTTTAGCAGTTCGATTTATTGGTCGGTTAGATTTTTACACACCTCTAATTTTCTCCCAAAAACTTGATCAAACGCCTCAATTTTTTTTAAATAAACACTTTTCATAAAAAATAATAACTTTTGCCAAAAAATAAATCTGATCAAATAGGCTTCGACCACCAAGAAAAAACAAAATAAAATTTCACATTTATGAATTAATAGTCCTTAAATATTTTGAAAGACAATCTTTAACCTATGGAGAGAAGATATAGGAGAAACTTATAATCAAGGAATTAAGAGGTAGGATCTAATTGTCAAATGCCCACTAATAAAAACTTTGTTTTTCATTTAGACATAAGTTTTGAAATTTTTTCAAATAGACGTCATTTATGATGTCATCATATATTCTTTCCAACTTAACAAATCTAGCACACAAGTTTTTAATAATACACTCTACCCCTTCGCCCTCCCCCCTCCCCAATAATTATATTAAAAATATCCTTATAATTTTTTTTGAAAAAAATCCAAAAGCTAAAATAAAGCTTTCGATTTTTCACCAAATTCTCCGTTTCAGGCACGACTCCGGTATTTTTTTTCGACGATCAGCTCAAAATCAGTGCATAAAGTCATAATCTGGTCCATTGCATCCATTGTTATCCCATTTGTTTGTTATCTTCACAAACACACTTTTCTTCATTTTTATAAATCTTTCAAATCACTCACATTATGCAAAACCTCTTTAGAATGTACATTACAGTAGCTCAGGTGACTCCAACTTCGTTTCGATATTCCATAAATCGAACGATCGTTGATTAAAAGTAATTTTTGCACTTTTTCTATTTTGTTGGATAGTTATTCAGTCATCGACCATTCATAGAACAGACATATACCATCAGCAGAATCCTGGATTGACTTCAGTGTACTTTGAGGATATCTATTGTAGAGGTTATTCTTGTTTCTGGTGATTTCATGGGAGAATGGGAGGAGATTCTCAAATGTTGGAATTGAAAATCTCAAACTAAGGTGATATTACCTATTGTGGTTCACCGCAATGGCTCATAAGATTACTTGGTTGTAAGAATAATGGAGAGAGGGAATTTATTTTGTGAGCCAAGTGACGTAGTGATAAGTTATCTAATGAACTTGAGAGAAAAACTGCATCCTACGATCATAAATAATAACATTCATGTGTCTTTGCACATGCTGAATGTTGGTTCTGATGGCTTTAGGTGTATTATAAGAACAAATATAGTTGAGAGGCCTTTGAAAGAATTGTTGAATTCATCACCACCCCCACCCCCAACACCCGTTAGTCGATGATGATTCAATTGAATACGAGAACGAGGGCGATCATCCAATGAAAATCAAAGATCATTCTATGGATACGAAATATGATTAATTGGACTCAGAAGGTGTTGATTGTAGATCGGGATCACAACCAAACAATTTCCTCTCCGATGGAATGAATTTATATCGTGAACAAATATTTAGCAACAACAAAGAGTTGAAAATATTACTAGACTGAGCGTCGGTGAGGTAAACTTTTAATTTTGTATAGAGAAGAGTTGTTGTAAATTCTTGAAGGTGAAATGTGTATCTCGGGGTTGTGGTTGATTGTTGCGGCAAAGAATTAAGAATGCTTAAATAGATACACACCACGGTCAGGCATAAGAAAATCTCGTTCAAAATCATTGCTTCACTATGTTTAAATTATTTTCGTCGTGGCAAGGGTCCAATCATAAAAAAAATTCAGAGGATTATCTTTAGGGAGATGCATTGCAAGGCAAGCTATTGGATGTGTTGGAAAGAAAGTGTAATTGTGAATAACATTATTTGTAGAACATCGGAGCTCGAATATTCTTGCTTGCCTATTTTTTTCTACATGATCGAGTCACGAAATCTCGATTCTTCATATTCTATCATGGTTAACAAGAAAGATAGATCCTTCGTATACTACTTCTTAACTTTTGGAGCTTGCATACAGGGATACTCTCACATGATAAAGGTAATTGCCATTGACAGCACATATTTATATAGAAGGTATTGGGATGTGTTGCTGACCGCCATAGCACAGGACACCAAAAATCATATTTATCCAATTGTCTTTTGTATTGTGGATAAAGATAATGATGCTTCTTAGATCTTCTTTCTTGAGAAGTTGAAGACTATAGTAAATGATGATCCAGATTTATGTGTCATCTTCGATAGACACATTAGTGTCTCCAACGCCTTCTCTCGGGTTTACAATCATGCATATTATGTACTTCAAATGAGGCAACAACAACAACAACAACTACAATAACAACATGCCAAGTGTATTCCCACAAACCGGGGTATGGGAATGGTAATATGTACGTAGTTCATACTAATATCTCAGATGAAGTAGAGAGGTTGTTTTCGATAGACCCCCTGGATCAGGACAGATAATAGTATAACCAACAAACAAACAGAAAACATAAAAGCACACAATAAAAATGGGATAACACACCGCTAGATAATAATGAAAAAAAGAAACCCACAAGTTAATATTATAAACTCTCTATTCGAAATTGGAGACAACACCGAAACACCATGAACAAGAAACTACAATCGTAGATACAAATAAAATAACCCTTACCTACTAATACGGATGAAATCCTACCCACTAGACCTCTACCCTAATCCGTGTCCTCCACATCTTTCTATTAAGGGTCATGTCCTCCGTAAGCTATAACTGCTCTATATTATGTCATGTCATCTCCCTCCAATATCTCTTTGTCCTACTTCTACCCTGCCAAAAACCTTCTTTAGTGACACGACACTACCCTGGGCCTTGTCGTAATGGGCATCCCACGTCCAACCAGGATCGAGGACCGCCCCCTGTTACCCAACCCAACCATCTATATCCGGCCTTAGATGGGCTGAATTTCCAATATATAACAAGATATCGTTATTGTTCTCATTAAGACTTTAGGATAGGGTCACAATCGTGACCGACCAAATCGATTCCAATCGTACCTCACCAACCGACCAACCGTACCAAACCAAACCATAGACCATAAACCAAGGGAATACCAAAACATGATATGAAAATCAATCCCAAAATGTAATAGAATGGAACAACCAACAATATCATCCAATAATATCAGCCCACCGGCTTATTCTAATGCCAAGGTCGACACCAATACCGATCGTGCCCATACCAATCCCCAGAAGTACCATAAAGCCTCTATCCAAAAGAGTAAACAAATCTGGTTGGGACATGCCCCCAACCATGGCCAAAACCAATATCCAAAATAAAAGAAATGTCTAAAGAAAATTCATAATATAAAATGATGTCTTTCGAAAGGATGGAAGCTCACCACTTCAGTTCAAATACTGATACAAAATCCGCATGCTAAACAAGAGGAGTAGATTGGTCGATTCCTGCATAGCGTGGGTTTACAGCCGCCAGTAGATGGGGTTAGCAAATGACCGCTAGCATGAAACTCAGGGTAAGAATAAAATAATGCCAGTTATAAAACCAAGTAAAATCATCTATATGAATACAACCATACATATATAAGTGTCGGAAAAAGGGATCGAGTTTAGTATACACTTAAAACCTTTATCTGGGCTGCGTAGTTTGGTCGTTCTAACCACCCATGGGCGATATGGGCTCAGTTCCCCCTGCTGAAAGGGCCCCAGTGTGTGTAGCCGCACTCCTATATGATGAATAGTACATTCCTCCAATATAAAACGTGACACTTGCACGTGGTCATCAAGACCCCTCATATCGGCAAATATGAGTTTTTGATTTTGGTCCCCCCGGGACCGCCACCTTTCACGGCTTAGCTACACACCCCGCCATTAATGCCCAATTAAAACCATGTCCAAACAATCCATTTATCATTTGTTAACCAAGGCCAATATTAGTGCTATCATCATACCACCCCTTACTTGCAAGTATATCCAGAGCCAGACTATTTAGGTTAAGGGGACCTTAGGTTCCCTTGCAATTACCATATTAAATCCACTTGGGAGACTTCCACGTTCTCCACAAGCATAAACATTTAGCCTTTAGCCTTTCCAAACTATTTAAACCATGTATAAATCCTTTGTCCAGTTTAAAATATGCAAGAGTTCCATTAAAAGAAGTCAATGCAATAAACATATCTTTATAAGCATTTTATCAAACACCTTGGGGGAATAATATAGCCAAAACCAATTCCAAAGACCATTAAACCATTACCATGCAATCCAATTGTCCAAAACCACCATTAATGCATATAAAAGCATAATTAAAACCATAGAAAACCTTAACCAAGCATTCAATATCAAAACCCCCAATAATAGTTGAAAAACCATAATCATGAAATAGTAAAACCATGAAATCAATCATATAAACCATGCCTTTAGTTGAAATTACAATGAGGGAAGAGAATCATGCCTTATACCGAAAAATTGATGGAAAGAAATCACCAAAGCAATCTCTTAGTTGAAACCCTAGCTTCCTTGTCCCAAAAGCTCTTGAGAGAATTATGAGATGTTTAGGAATAGTTTATAAGTGTTAATGAATAGAATAATTGGGTAAATAACCTCCTAAGTGTGTTAGAAGTCGTAGGTTCTAATTAGGGTAAGTAGGAAAATGTTCAAAATACCCTCACTTAAATCCCTTAAAATTCCATCACAAGGATACGACTAATCTATACGAGTCATACCCTTCTATACGATCGGTATCCACAACTCATATCTAAGACTCAACCTTTGAATCAAACACTATCCAGTATACGACTCATCCAACCAAGTCGTAACCATAGTATACGATTCGTACCCATAACCCGTATCCCTGGCAGAACGAAATACCAAGAGGATCAAACACTGTCCACCATACGAGTCCATGATACGACTAGTACCAAGCCCTATAACTCGTACTCCTAAGTCATGACCATTCCAGTGATCAAAACCATTCCACCAACTAACACTGGTCAACATACAACAGGACCATACCACTCGTACCCCAGCATACGACTCGTACTGACAGCGGTCAAGTGCACACGCAAGTGTACGTGGTCTACCAAGTAATATAGTGGCCTTCAAGAAAGACGAATAGTGATCCCATAGAGACTTGATTTGGCAATGATTTAATTCTAGTTCACCGTTTAGATTAATTTAGTGCAAAAGTAACCAAAAAGAAAGTTTGTAATTTTTGTAAATTAAAAAATAAAATAAATAATGCGAAAATTAAATTCTTGGAACAATCAATGGAAGTAAACCCGGGGTTAAATCACTCCGAACAATCATACTCTATTATTGAATTTTATCCGTTAATTTGTTTATCTTAGTTGTTGATGCGTAGGGTTAATTGCATGATCATAGTTTCCCAACCTATAATCTTTTACCTAATTTGGACATTACAACTATATCGTTGAGCGGGGATGTAATAATCCAATTAAGTGAATTAAATCTATCATCCTACATATGAATCAAGTAAGACATCTAAGTACATCCTTGTCCTAGACGCTAAGTTTAATTCTTTATTTTATAAAAGAATAAGAACTCAAACTTTATTTATTCACATGTTCTATCTCCCTATTACCTCTCTCGAGATCAAAAGGTCGATAATATATGTATTTTATGGGTGATCATCAATCCATAAAATAATTAAAATAAGAATAAACAATTAACCAAATATGATAAGCAAAATTAACGAATTTAATCCAAAACAATTGTAATCATGTTCTTGACTTTAACCCCATAAAGGGAGTTTTTAGCCACTAATATTCATAATCACGATCCAAATAATTGAATACATGATATGAAAAATTAAAGATTCAAAATAAATTAAAACCTAATAAATCATGTAGCCGCCTCCGTCTTTTTTCTCCAAACAGTGTCCAAGCGTCCCATCTCCCACTGTAGTGTGTCAGGTTTGTATATATATATCCAATATTGTCAATTGTTGTCCAGCTACATATAATATATAATATACTCCAATTATTTTTGGGATTCAAGGCTGGCACGTGCATAAAGGCCCACCAACCGTCTCTTGAATTGCGTGCAATTTGAATTGAATTAGGACAATATCAACTTGTTGTCGGGGCTTTTTGACTTTGCTGTTTTTTGAACCAGCGATGCGACGCATTGCTGAACGCGTTATCACATCAATATGACGCACTGACTTCGCATCGTCTCACTGGAATTTGAGTTTAAAAATTTGATTAAGTGTGGAACGTTTTATCCTTTGTTCATGCCTTTTGTAGTGTATTTTTAACGAATTTTTGACCTTTCTATCATTAATATATCACCATATTTAGTTCACTAAGCCTCCTACAATATCACACACCACATATTAAAGATCAAAACAACACAATATTCTCAACAACAAATCAAAACAAGAGCTAGGATAAGGCAAATTCGCAATGATCTTCCACTTATTATTCTGACTCTTGACTTAGTCAAATTAAATTTTACACATTACAAATAAATTATTCCACTCATAATTACACCATTAAAATATTTGAAATAAATTAAACATATAGGAATCTACCGAGACCAACTAGACACACACCTAGATCAAGTTAGTAAAACTAGTTTTCCGAGTTGAACTCTAAATTACTCAATTAAATACAAACTTGTTTGAAAAATATTTTGGACATTGTAATCACATACTTGGACACTTAAATTCTTATTTATATCAATATGAACACATTAAGCACATTAATTGCTCTCAAAACAAGGCGAAATAAACTAGAATAATGATATCGAAGTGTATAAAATCACCTTAGATCATCATCCCACACTTAAACTCTTGTTTGTCCTCGAATAACTCTTTACTCTAAGCTTAAAAGATAAGGTGACGCTACACTTCTACTAAAATAAAGACACTCAAACTAGTACTACAATGACTACACGGAATGCAAGTTTCTACACAAAGCATGTTATTTACACAATTGATAGCTCAAGAACATTACTTCAAAACATCCTAGCATCAAGAATTGACTCACCTAAGTGGAAACTCATGTTTATTAGTCAATCAAGGACATCATACAAATCATCCACATTCATTAAACATGTGCCCCTAACAACAAGAGAATTACCCATAATCACTCACAATAATGCAATTTATAATGTAATGGGTATAAAAATCAAATTATGCTCACTCTCACAAAGAATTCACAAGTTACACACAATGAACCATAGGTTTTCCCTTAGTGTAATGCTTCACTAATAGTCGAATGTAAAGCTTAGGATCAATTAGGACTTTTTCGGATTGTAATGTAGGCTAAGGGACGGGTAAGAACTATTTGGGAATAGTTACTAACCTCTCTAAGCACTTTAATACACTACATTATTCATTTAAAATCACTCTCCAACAACCGAACTACACTTATTCATTCATCCATACCTTTTGTTTTTGCCCCATCTCTTTTAAGAATTTTTATAAACACTTGTGTACATATAATTTACTGCCACAAGAATTAATTTTTTTTCTCTTTTTTTCACAATCATGGCAATATTTTTAACATCATTTAGATCACATCAATCCAACACACATCATTTATAAACACCAATAACTATTACCTTGTAGCATCAATTTCACCTTTTTCTTCTTTAATTTTCTCAAACTCCTTACTAAATCACTTGTTTTTCATTAAAGCACTTAGGAGCTTTTTGTATCAAATTATGGTCTATCAAAGAAGGGAATTAGGCTACTTATGAGGTTACCAAAGAAAAAATTAAAGGTTCAATGGAGGTTAACTAGGATAATGAACAATGGTAGGATAAATAAAAGGTATTAAACAAGGCTATAAAACAAATGCCTATATCATCTCCTAAATCCACATTCTTTATTTTGCTTCACACACACACCGAGCAAGTTCTAGACATCACATACAACAAGGAATATACAAAAACCCTTACACGCACATGGCACATGCTCAACTCAATAGGATCATCATAGACTCCCAACCAAACAATAGCATGAATTCAGAATTAAGCCAACAAAAACAAGAGTCATAAACATGATCCTAGGAGTCTCAAAAATAGAAATTCACACAATCAACATGCTTTTTACCAAACAAAACACTTGCACCATGCAATCAAAAATAGCACCAACAAGAATATCTCACTTATTCTTGACCTAAAAAATTTTAAATTGAGCCAAAATTTGGGAATTTTCCCTCCTCACACTTAAAAATCTACTTTGTCCCCAAAGTGAATTTAAAAGGTAAGAGATAAAAATACTCCCTGAGGACACTAGGCCTAGCTAGTAGCATCTTCACATAAAGGAGATCCATGGAATCCCACACTTAATCTTTGCCATGCTTCAAGCTCAAGATTATGGTACTCAGACTTTCCACTAATCTGTGACTCAACCAAAAACAAAAACTACGTGAAATAAAAACTAGAAAAAAAACTGAAAATAAAACATACCTAATTAACTTGGGTTGCCTCCCAAGAAGCGCCTGATTTATTATTGCGGCACAACCCATATTGACTCAACCATATTCCTTCACCCTTTTACCCCCTTTTGGGAGCCATTTTTTCATTCATTTCAGACCTCTTTTACCTTTTAACATGTTGGGAATTGGTGGTTTCATCTTAGGTCGCTCAATCAGGTAGTCAGAAGAGGTCTTTAGTGGCTTAGGCACCCCACACTTATCCCTTTCCAACACATTAATCATGCATAAATCCTTATAAGGGATTTTCAATGGGGGCCTTGTAAACATCAAATACCACCTCTTCATTATCTACCCTCATCTTGAGCGTGCCTTCTCTAACATTCTTCAAAGCCCCTCCGATCGTTAAGAATGGGCGTCCCAAAATAATTGGTACCCGTTCGTCTGCCACAAAATCAAGAACAAAAAAGTCAGCAGGAATAACAAAGTTACCAACCTTTATGAGGACATCCTCAATGATTCCATCAGGATATGGTATGATCCGTCTGGGAGCTGCATAACCACTCGTGTTGCTTTAGGCTCTCCCAAGCCCAATTTTCTAAACAATGATAGGGGCATCAAATTTATGCTTTCCCCCAAGTCACTCAATGCATTGACTTCTTTTCCCCCAATTTGAATAGAGATAGCAAACTTTCCATAATCTTTCAATTTCTTGGGGATTTTCTGTGTCATTATTGTACTACACTCTTCAGTGAGTGTTATAGCTCTCATATCTTACAGTTTCACCTTATTCTCCACCACAACCCTCAAGTACTTTGCATACTTAGGCATACTCTGCAAAACATCTAACAAAGGTAAGTTAATATGAAGCTCTCTGAATGTATCAATGAACTTTTTGAATAGGGCATCCTCCTTCGCTTTTATTTGCCTTTAAGAGAAGGGTAGTGGTAGACACTTCTTCACTGGTTCAACAACTTTTTCCTTCAAGTACTCAGACTTTCTTGAATTTTCAGCAACTCTATCATTTACCTGTTGGGTTACCATATCAGCATCTACCTCCTTAGTTGCCTTTGGAGGTTCTTCGTGAAGTTTTTTACCACTTCTCAAGGTGTTGCCATGATTTGTTTTGGATTTTCTATATCAGCAAGCAGACCACCTTGAGAACGGGTATTTAACATTTGTTGTATCTTCCCAACCTATAACTCCAAATTTCTCTGAACCACTTTTTGATTCTGTAATTCCGCTAATATTTGTTTCAACATCTCTTTCGTATTTTTCGTAGACTGATTCGATTGGGCCTGTGGCTGTGGGGAATTCCATAACTGATTAGGTGGCTGAGTTTGCTACTTCATGTTGTAGGCATTACCATAACTCAGCCTTTGAGCATTACCTACATACATCATAGATTCTGAATTTGAAGCACACATGGTCATTGCATGACCACTATTTCCGCATATCTCACACCAACCTGCATCTTGTTGGATGGCATTAACTATGGCTGCAGGTTGTGTTGCTCTCAACTTCATGCTGCTGAATATTATGTTGATCAAATTCTGCAATGCAGAAACCTGAGCTGATAGGGTTGTGAATTGGTCCACCTCCAACACACCCGTAATTCTATTCGTGACATTTCTAAAATCTGAATGTCACTCTGGATTTCCTTGTGCTATGCGGTTCAGCAATGTGTACAACTCATCATAAGTTAGCTCCAACGCTTGACCACCTACGGCTGAATCTAGCAAAATCTTTGTATTGTGATTGAGAGATTCTACAAAAGTATGAGCAAGTACCTCATTCGACTTTTGGTGGTGTGGACAATCTCGAAGAAGAACCTTGAAACATTCCCAAGCATGATACATATTTTCATCAGGCTTCTGTTTGAAGCTCGTTATCTTACTGCGAAGTCTCGCAGTCTTGCCTGATGGAAAGAATCTGATGAGGAACCTTCTGGCTAAGTCATCCCATGTTGTGATTGAACTGGACGGCTCTGCATTCAACCAACTTTTAGCTTCTCCAATAAGTGAATAGGGGAAGAGTGTCAGCCTCACCTAATCTGGAGTCACCCCAATTGGAGTGAATGTATCTGTAAGCTCAATGAAGGTCTGCAAGTGGACTTGTGGATCCTCATATGAAAGCCCTGCAAATTGTCCACTGCTAATAAGAAGTTGTACCATATTATATTTCAGCTCGAAATCCCCCCTAGCTGTCGGTCTTTGAATTGGGGAAGTCAAGTTCGTTGGAAGTGGGAATGCCACTTCTCTAACCTTCCTACAAGCTGCTTGTTGTTCAGCCATAGGAACAGTAGTCTCTTGGTCTTCTTGGAATTGAGGAATTCCGGGGAGAAGGATTGTTTCTCTCCTGCGTTGATGGTAAAGTTGCTCAGGTTCGGAGCTTGGTTCAACCAAGTCGTGATCCATTGCCAGCTTTCTACTTTGAAAACTTGTTTCCTGCAAAAACAAAACCAAGACCAAGCGTAAAAACACCAAATAAATCTAAAAGTAAAACTAAAATAAACAATTGCTAAATTACAAGTCCCCGGCAATGGCGCCAAAAACTTGACAGTGCACACGCAAGTGTACGTGGTCTACCAAGTAATATAGTGGCCTTCAAGAAAACCGAATATCGATCCCACAGAGACTTGATTTGGCAATGATTTAATTCTAGTTCACCGTTTAGATTAATTTAGTGCAAAAGTAACCAAAAAGAAAGTTTGTAATTTTTGTAAATATAAAAAATAAAATAAATAATGTAAAAATTAAATTCTTGAAAAAATCAATGAAAGAAAACCTGGGGCTAAAGCACTACGAACAATCGTACTATGTTATTGAATTTTATCCGCTAATTTGCTTATCTTGGTTGTTGATGAGTAGGGTTAATTGCATAATCATGGTTTCCCAACCTATAATCTTTTACCTAATTTGGACATTACAACTATATAATTGAGCGAAAATGTAATAATTCAATTAAGTGAATTAAAGTTATCATCCTACATATGAATTAAGTAAGGCATCTAAGCACATTTCTGTCCTAGAAGCTAAGTTTAATTCTTTATTTTATAGAAGAATAAAAATTCAACCTTTGTTTATTCTCATGTTCTATCTCCCTATTCCTTCTTTCGAGGTCAAAAGGTAGACAATATATGTATTTTATGGGTGATCAATCCATAAAATAATTAAAACAAGAATAAACAAACAATCAAATATGATAAGAAAAATTAACGAATTTAATCTAAAATAATACTCCCTCCATTTCAGAATAAGTGAATTGTTGGGGTATTTATTGGTGTTTCAAAATAAGTAAATCATTGAATTTTTTTCTAAATTTGCCCTTATGATTTGACAACCAATTAATTTTGAAAAGGTATTATAAGGTCAACTTTTTCTTTTTTTGGGGTAAAAATGGAAAGTTGTGTTAAATTTATGTCTTTAATGTTTTTTTCTTAATATGTGTGCCAAAATTCAACAATTCATTTATTATGAAACAGAGGGAGTAGTAATCATGTTCTTGGCTTTAACCTCGGAAAGAACGTTTTTAGCCACTAATATTTATAATCACGATCCAAATAATTGAATACATCATATAAAAAATTAAAGACTAAAAATAAAATTAAAATCTAATAAACCGCATAGCCGCCTCCGTCTTTTTTCTCCAAACAGTGTCCAACGTCCCATCTCCCACTGTAGCATGTCAGGTTTGTATATATATATCCAATATTGTCAATTGTTGTCCATCTGTATATAATATATAATATACTCCAATTGTTTTTGGGATTCAAGGCTGGCACGTGCATAAAGGCCCACCAGCCGCCTCTTGAATTGCGTGCAATTTGAATTGAATTAGGACAATATCAACTAGGATTCCGCGCTTTTTAACTTTGCTGTTTTTGAACCAGCGGTGCGACGCGACGCTGAAGGCGTTGTCACATCGATGAGACATGTTGACTTCGCGTCATCTCACTGGAATTTGCGTTCAAAAATTTGGTTAAGTATGGAATGTTCTATCCTTTGCTCATCCCTTTTGTAGTGTATTTTCAATGAATTTTTGATCTTTTTATCATCAATATATCACCGTATTTAGTTCACCAAGCCTCCTACAATATCACACACCACATATTAAAGATCAAAACAACACAATATTATCAACAACAAATCAAAACAAGAGTTAGGATAAGGCAAATTCGCAATGATCTTCCACTCATTATTTTGACTTTTGACTTAGTCAAATTAAATTTTGCACATTACAAACAAGTTATTCCACTCATAATTACACCATTAAAATATTTGGAACAAATTAAACACATAAGAATCCACCGAAACCAACTAGACATATACCTAGCTCAAGCTAGTAAAACTAATTTTCCGAGTTGAACTCTAAATTACCCAATTAAATGCAAACTTGTTTGAAAAATACTTTAGACATTGCAATCATATACTTGGACACTTAAATGCTTAGTTATATCAATATGAACACGTTAAGCACACGAATTTCTCTCAAAATAAGGCAAAATAAGCTAGAATAATGATACCAAAGTGTATAAAATCACCTCAGATCACGTACTCATGAGTCGTATTGGGTTCGGAGAACGAATTTCTAGGAAATTTTCTAAGGGTCAAAACCTAGGATGTTTTATTTAGCTAGCCTCTCATATCTCCAAACTGGAGCATCCGTGTCCTTCCTCATCACATGTCTGAACCATCGCAACCTCACCTACCGCATCTTGTCCTCTACCAAAGTCACTTCCACCTTATCCCAAATAATCTCATTTCTAACCCTATCACTCTTGATAAGTCCACACATCCATCGCAATATCCTTATCTCTGTTACCTTCAACTTTTGAAAAACATAATTATTTTTTGTCCGTAGTTGAAGGATTCTAATTCATAAATTGAAATATACAGCCAGTACACCAGACACTTCCAGAAAAAACCTAAAATAAAACTAAATTCTTTCATATTAGCTACCTAGAAGCAGCTAGGAAAAAGATATTCCATACGATATTAGCTTCTACACTCTATTCCCTTCCTGGCAAAATATTCTAACATCAAAACCTGCTAGTAACAATACCAAACACAATAGTCCAACATTTATAGTAAATAAACATAGTGAACAAAAAAGAGAAAAAAGTAGAATGGTTTTTTTAACAAGTAATATTATTAAGGATCATCCAATCAGGCCAACTGTAAGTTAACAATGAAGTGAATGAACTCATTGTTGTTTTCTAGCTAATAATAATCTAAGCTTAAAAGTGAAACAAGTATTGACCCTATTACTGTCATTCTCATTCTAGAATGGCTGAGGGCTTAAAAAGAGAGATAGGCAAAAACATGTATTTAGAGATTGTTAAAAATTCAAATCACATAAATTTTCTGTCTAACCTGACCCTTTTATCTCAAAGGGAGATGGGTAATAAGTATTGACCTGATAGCATCACAGGTTCCATATTGAGTTAAAGCAAAGAATTAGAGGTTGTTAAAATTGGCCAAATCATTCATAACCTACCCAAAACTTACCAGGTTGGGCATAATTTATTTCACTGATGAGCTAATTTGACACCAAACATATTAGAATAATGAAACTTACTATAAAAGTTGTCTTTCTTACTGAAATTCTATGCCTGGGAGGGGATCCACCTATTTGTTACCCTACTAAAAGAACTAAAATGTTTTGATCATAATGTGAGTCATAAATGTCATGGACAAGATATCTCATCTCATGAATAAAAAGACAATCTTTTTAAGTCTAGGAAAATGATACTTCTTAATGTTAATAAGGTGATCCAAAAATAACAAGTTTTATACTCGCTACAAAGGATGAAACTTCAATACCTGTATCTCCAGCTTGTAATTGCATATATTGCATGCAAGGGGTCACATTCTCGAGAACATGCATCCTCCTGTTGTAATTAGGCCAAAATATGAAGTGCAATACCCATTTTTTGTCCTTCACATTTTGCATGAGGCACCTCGATGAAAATCTTTAAGTAACTCAGCATTGTGGAGATCATCCTTATCTATTCTACGTTGAGGAAAAGGCTTATTATTTAAATGAGTTTAGTGATCATTTTGCAGAATTCAAGGATAAATGCATTGAGGTAGCATATATCTTTGAAAATGTAGTTAATTTTGAGAAGTGGAGTAGAGCACACTTTCCGAGTAATAGGTACGATGTGATAACCACAAACATCGCCGAGTCTCTCAATTCACCGTTGATAGATGAATAGGAGTACCCCGTGTCATACATATTCAATTTGATTTCTAAAAAGTTTGGTGAAATGTTTAGGAAGAGGCATACATATGTCACCAATTCAAGGAACAAACTTGTCCCTTTTGCGGAAAAGATCTTAAGGGATAATAAGAGCGCAAGCGACTCCTTTTCTATGACTAATATGAACAGAGATCTTGACCAATTCACCGTGTTCAATAGTGGTGTTACTTCTAAGGTAATCTTTTGGAGAAGACGTGTTCTTGTAGTTAATATGACTTGGTGAAACTGTCATGCGAACATGAGATGGTTGTTTTGCAATCAAAGTATGGCGATGGAGAAGGTTATGATAATTCCATCTATGAGTACTCTGCGTTAATTTATAAAATTAAAACGTAACTCCTTGTATTCTCTTAATTTATTAAAATTATCCCTCTAGATTCCGAATGGATTATGCCACAGGAATTGAAAGACATGAAGAGTTTTCCACTCCCCTACGATCCCATACTCGAAAGGAAGAGAGTCAAACGCGTTAAGGGTGTCGGCGAAACTTCCAGGTCTAAAATATGGAATAAGTGTTCAGTGTGAAAGAGACCCTGGCACAAAAGAACCACATATAGCATGGCTATCAACTGTTAGATAGGCTTGTCTCTTCTTTTGTAATTCACACTACTATTTTTAGGGATCCCCGTATTTCTATCAAATTTAATGTTCTGTTGTAATTGACTCTATGCATTATCTATGATAGACCATACTAATCTATTATATATCTTTCACACGATCCATTGAGGAATTGTTAAAATCTATAATTGTTCATCAAACATATTATATCAATCTTTTTACCATCCTATCACTTCAATCACTGCATTTAACCTCTATTTGATGGTTTCAATTGATTAAAAGTTGCACTACATCTCTATTCACTTAAAAAATAGCTGGTATACAAAATTCAAACGTCTTCTATTCCTACACACGGCGACTTCTCATTGGATGAGAATTTAAAATACCTTCTTCTATGGGTCTATTTACAGAGTGATATTTTCTATATGGCAAGTCATTATACCTATTCTACTCAGTGCAATAATTTGTTCATCTTCAAACAAGAGTCATGCCTCCAAGAAGAATCCCACTTCGACAAATCAGGAGAACGAGTACTCAATCGCCTGTTCTAGGGATAGGTCAGGATAATATTTATTTTGACCGTAAAGTCACATCGCTCATTTTGTATGGGAAATTTTGAAGAGGCTCAATCTGAAGGCCAGTAACTACATCCCCTTCCCCCTGACACACATAACATCACCCTAATTTAGTAGTTTATTTTTTGTTCATTACAAAAGAAGATTTCTTGGTTAGGATTTTTGTTAGAAGAAAATTTCTTTCTCTTGCCCTTTTTGCTGGTTTTGATATTGGTAAAATGTAGGTATTTGCAATGAAGAATATTAATATAATGATTGCAGTTTGATAATTATCTTTGTCCTTTTTTATGATTTTTGTTTCTATGTTGGTAAGTGTCTTCTTTATGATTGTTCTTTCTTGCACTGCTAACTTTATAAATTCATATTGCTCAATCAATGAATATAACAGTGGACACCCTTGATAAAATATACGAAGAGTTAACTGTTTGATAATACACGTAGATCACGCATATAGTCTATTGTAGACATAGCTTCCGGTCTATGCATGACCAAATATTTTTCAAAGGAATGTCATCTATCTTGGCTTCTATCAATCCTCGACAATACATTTAGGTTTATCGTAGACCCTTTGAATCAATGGACCCTCAGTAGCATGTAGTTTAAAAAAATAATTAAATAAAAAAACTAAATTATGGCAATTGACACATGGAGGAGTTTAAACAAGTCATGTTATCTCATAAATTATGATCGAAGGGGCATGTGGATGGGTAGTGGTTGAACAAACAACATTCTCAAAATATACTTGTGCTTTGAGGGTCCATTGATTCATCCGATCTACAACAGACTTATATGGATGGTCGAGTATTTACACTTGGCAAGATCGATGGTTGACCCCATAGTTCTATCAACATGGTTGTAGACCCTCACTAACTTCTTGATTAAAAAGAGAATAACTAAATTAAAAAATTATATTGTGAAATTTTACACATATGAATGAGTTTAAACAAGTCATATGATCATGTAATATTCCACATAAATTAGGGGTGGTGATCAAAGGGGTATATGAATGTAGTGGTTGAACAAACAACATTTTCTAAGTAATGTTTCTAAAAGCACAAGTATGTTTGAGGATGTTGTTTGTTCAATCACTGTTGATTCACATACCCCTTTGATCACCACCCCTAATTTATATGGACTATTACACGATCATGTGACATGTTTAAACTCATTCCTATGTATAAATTCTCATATTTTAGGTTTTTATATTTAATTAGCTTCTTTTAACTAACATGCTAGTGAGGGTCTACAACCATTTACATAGATCTAGGGGGGCTACCATTGATCATAGCAATTGTCCATACTCAACTAATCATATAAGTCTACCATAGATTAGATGAATCAATGAACCCTCACTAGCTTCTTGTTTAAAAGGAAATTATTAAATAAAAAAATAAATTATGAGAATTATACATGTGGAGGAATTTAAACAAGTCACATGATCGTGTAAGAGTCCACATAAATTGAGTGGTGGTGATCAAAGGGGTATATGAATGGAAAGTTGTTGAACAAACAACATCCTCAAAACATATTTGTGTTTTGACAAACATTACTCTGAGGATGTTGTTTGTTTAACCACTACATTCACATTCCCCTTCAATCACCACCGCAATTTATTTGGACTATTACATGATCATATGACTTGTTTAAACTCCTTCATATGTGTAAAATTTCACAATTTAATCTTTTTATTTAATTATTCTCTTTTTAAAAAGCTAGTGAGGGTCTACAACCATGTAGATAGAACTATGGGGTCAACTATCGATCTTGTCAAATGTCAATACTCTACTATCCATATAAGTATACTGTAGACCGGATGAATCAATGAACCCTCAAAGCACAAGTATGTTCTTAGAATGTTGTGTGTTCAACCACTACCCACCCACATACCACTTTGATTTCCACCTCTAATTTGTGATCACATGACTTACTTAAACTCCTCCATGTGTGTCAATTCTCAGAATTTAATTTTTTTATTTAATTGTATTCTTTTAAACTATATGCTACTAATGGTTCATTGATTCATCTAATCTATGGTCAACCTATATGTATGGTGGAGTATTAACAGAGGTCAAAATTGACGACAGTCTATTAATTATCTCTAATAGTTTAAAATATAATTGTTGTTCTAACGATAACAAACGACTAATTTTGTACTTCTTAAACAATAACACTTCTTTTTACTTCATATATAAAGTCCTCTATCTCTTATTAATTCTTCCACTTTATTTTATTTTAAAATTCTACAATGTCCCAAGCATTTCAAACATCTAATTCAAAAATGACTCAAATTTATTGTTGCACAAATGTGACTGTCTTGAGGATGTTACGCATGAACTCAAATCTAGGTCACAAATTTTATAACTATGTAGTTGGAAAAGTGGGTTTTGTATGATTTTTTTTTAAATAAGTAAATCTTTTTCTAATTATTAATTTTTTCCTTGGATAATGGTGGATTCTCATATTTTAAATGGCTTAACGAGGTATCAATTCCAAGCAGTCCATCAACGTTGAGTTGGAAATCCGACACATTAGATTTTCTTGACGTTACAAAGTTTAATCTACTACAAAAACTTCGAGAATACAAAGAAAATAGAGATTTTCTCATGACATTTTTCAAAAAAATTGAAGAGTAGAGAAATTACATGAAAGTATTGCTATAAGACACCCAAATAGAGAGGGATAAACTAAAATAAAAGTTGATTTTCACCGAAGAAAAGGAGAATGATCTAAAAATGATGTTATGTAGTATAATGCTAGTATACATTATTTGAAAAATTGTAACATGAATGTAGTGGGATTGAATAAATAAAACTATTTTTATTTTACTAGAATATTAATACTATTATTCATAGTCGATCAAACTACGCATCAACTTAAAATCGACTGTGCTAGCAGTTTACAAAAGATCAAAAATGCATTCTATGATGTTAATCAATATTGTATCATCTATGATAACATAATACATATTCGAATTTTTTGAAATAACACAATTTGATAAAAATCGATTCATACAAAATCTTAAGAACTTTCATAAAATAAAAAATTATTCGTGATATCATCAAAAAATCATTCAATTCATTTGTTGTCCAAGTAAAATAATTGTCTTAAACTTTCACCACATTATCATTCAAATGTTTTTTTCTCATCAACAGTAATGTTATCATTGATAAAATCAATAATATCCATCACCACATCATCAACACCTTCTTCTTCTTCCTCCTTTTTCTCTTATTCCTTTTTCCTTCTTTTTTTCTTATTCTGCTTCTTCTTTGTCTACTTCTTCTTCTTCTTCTTCTTTATATTCTTCTTTATCTTGTTTCTCAGCTTGTTCTTCTTTGTCTGCTTCTTCTTCCTGTTCTTCTTCATCTATTTTCTCTAATTCTTTACTTTTTTTCAGCTTCTTCTTTTTCTTCTATTTTTCATCTTCTTCATCTACTGCTTCTTCTTTTTCTCTTTCTTTTTCAACCTTATCTTCTTTAATTTCTTGTTCTTTCTCTCCTATTTCTTTTCTTTCTCCTATTTCTACTACTTGTTCGTCCTTGTTTTTTTCTTCTTTTTCCTCTTCTGTCATAATAGTGGTCAACTTATCAATTTTACTTTTTTTCTCTTCATTCCTCTCCTCTTCTTCAAGTTCCATATGCACTGTATCATGTTCTAAAGTGTAATGACATTTATAGCAGAAAATTAATTCACTACATAAATTATTAAATTAAGTTGTCTCGTTCATGTTGCTACTCATCCTTTTATTTTTTTCTTCATTCTTTTTTCTTTGATATAGGCAGCAATATCCAACATGACCTTCTCGAGCATAGCAACACGCTCATGTAGATTCTCATGGACAAAGGTGCCTACTATAATTTTTGAGGTACTTGAATAATCATCATCACCAACATTTGCTTCAATAAGATTACCACTCAAATTTTCGTCATCACTATCTCTCTGTAAAGTAAGAACATTCTTCCTTTGCAAATCTTTCTTCAAGCCACTGAGGAAGTTATTCATCACTTCGTCTTTAATATGGCTTAAATGTAATCATGTAATCAATCTTCATCTAGCAAACAGTAGGGATGATGTACGGATGCACGTTCTACAGCAAATAATTTAACAATCACATAATATTCAATATGACAGTAGCATTATTGCATAATAAAAAATAAATTCATACCTCAATAAAAAAAATTTATAATTGAATGGGTCACCTTCGATTATCTTGTTTTTTTTTATAGTGTGTCATCTGAGGATGCAGGGAATGAAAAAGGACTCATTCATTGATTTTTTAGGAAATTGTCCAAGATGAGGAAGGCCTCATTGATCCAAATCTATAATCAATACAATAATAAAAAAAATAGATCATAGTCTATAACAGACTATATATAAAATATGAATCTATGATAAATTGAATAAAGGATTGATGATAGATATCATGAATGTCCAAGGAAATTCAAATAGAGCATAGGATGTCTTCAGCTTCTTATCAAATACTTCTCTCTTCTTCTTTAAGTCTGTTTTCTTCTTTAGATAATCTATGATCAATTAAAATATCTCTTTTCTCCACGAATAGCTCTCGAAGAAACTCAAAGAATCCACCATTCGAATTAGTTTTTTATCGACAACCTTCGTCAAATTTTTGCAAGTAACATGGTATGCAAGAACCATAGTAAACAACACTTAAACTTTTGATCCTCGGTCTACTTATTCCTTCTAATCAACTGTAACAACTTGACCGATGTTATGTTTTGTTTTTTATCACTTTAAAGAAAAAATATTTTCCCTTCTTTAACACATTCTTAAATTTTGATTCACTTGGATATGATGAACAGTTCAACCCCACGATCAAACAAAACTCCTATAAGTCAAAACGATCTGTCTTATTATTCACACAAAATCACATCTCATGCATCATTTTATCGTTCTTAACATATCGCAACAACAAATGATGGACCATCTGTCCATTAAATTTGAGATGTTGTGAAATGTTTCTCAAGTGTCCAAAATAGAACTGCTTTTACTTTTCTTTAAATTTTGGCCAAATAGAATTTGCTTAAAATTTTGATACATAACTATCCTTGATCTAACTGATATCATTGTTAGAAAAGATCTAACCCCGTCCATCAAAGTTCGAAGGTCATACCACTCCATGAAAATATACCTTGAACAAAAAGACACAGATAAGGAATCATTATGAAACACCCTGAGTTTTGACCCTTAGAAATTTCCTGAGTTTTTTAACTCTCTAGGAACCATACGACTCAAGCATACTAGTAGTATGCTGTGCAAATGACTTAGGAGCCCAAGTCATATAATAAACAGTGTGTTCTAGGTTATTTTTGGTCCAAGGTACGACAAGGATCCATACGAGTCGTATGGAGATGGTACGACAATGTAGGACTAATCGTATGTTAAATAATATGCATTATTGATCATGTACTGAATAGGGTACAACTATAGGGTACCAATTATACGATGTTCATAAGAGTTAGGCCATGAACTCATATGTTAGACAGAATTGTAGTCCGACTTTTTGCCTAGGGTACGAGTTAGGGGTACTACTGGTATGAATAGATATTGGTGAGGGGTCAAAACCGTACCCATCTGCGTTATTTCTATTATAGATTTTAAGCTGAGCGTATTCTGGATATTTCCCACCACAAAACCTTAAGACCCCACGTCCTACAACATATTTTAGCCTCTCATTACTCACTTTATAAGATTAAAAAACACTCTTTAAACTCTCTCTAACAACCTCTCAAGAAGATTGGGCTAGGGTTTATTAAAGGTGGTCATCTAGGCTTAAGCATCAAAATGTCTCCGTGAATTTTCATAACCAAGGCATGTTACTCCTCCCAAATTGTTAGTTCAACTGAAATCATGTTTTAATGGATGGTTTTCATGGTTTTATTATGATATTATTTGGGTTTTAAAATATATGTTGGGGGTTTTGGTTGTTCTTTGTTGGATAATGGTTTCCCATATTTTTCTTATGGCTTTCATGTTATAATGGTGGTTTGAACACATGGTTGCATGGGAATGGTCAATTGATACTTGATTTTGGTTTTGGAAACTATATGCCCTTAACATGTTTGTTAAAATGCCTATGACAATGGTTTTGTCACATAGTTTAACTATCATTGAAAACCTTTCATTGCATAATATGGTAATAGGACCTAAATTGGTTTAAATAATTTTTAAATGATTTTTGGAAAGGCCTTGGTGGCCATGGATTTGGTTAAATAGGGTTTTAAAAATCTTATGGGGTACAATGGAATCCCCTAAGTGAGCAATCTATGAAAAACTTATGGGGTATATGGGAATCCCCCATGTGATTTTAAAAATAAAATTTTGGGTACGTGGGAATTCCTTAAGTATTGGTTAATGACATTGCTTGCAAGTTATAGTCGGTGTGATAATACCACATTATAATACCTTAATAATTGACTCCTAGAATTGGTCATTTGTTTATGTGTTAAATATTTTAAATGGTCAATAATGGGGGTTGTGATAGCTACCCGTGAAGATATGAGTCCGAAAGGTTGACATTGGAAACTCATGTTTGCCAACATGAGGATTCGTCTTGATGACCACGTACTTATGGGGTACAAGAGAATCCCCCAAGTATATACTCGTACATATGTATCATAGAGGGAAAAGGGTACAAGGGAATCCCTAGCCACCTATAGTATCTTCAGTTTGTGCGGCTACATGCATCGAGGGTCGTTCAGGGGGTAATACTGGACCCATATAGCCCGTGGGTGGATTATGACGATAAAGCTACACAACCCAGGTTAAGGTTTTAAATGCATGCTAAACTCAGTTCTCTTTCCCAGGATGATATATATATATATGTATGTATGTGATTGTATATGGTTATTTACTTTTATTTTGAATAATGGCGTTATTTTATCCTTACTCCTGAGTACATGCTAGTGT